>JASGCC010000622.1:0-69072 GCA_030067915.1 Hydractinia echinata
AATAAATAAGCATTTTACTGTGGGAACCAATCAACCACATACTCGTTAGCCTAGCCGCGCTTGGAAGAACTAGATGGACAGTTTCTCCAAAAAAACTACATGCCTCAATGACTTTCTAACTGGTATCAATCCGTTTAGTTTAAACGGGTTGCGTCACATTTTACGTGACCAACATGTTAATTATACGCATATTTTTCTGATAATTACCTAGTGTTGCATTCGCTATTTAACAGTGAAAACGATTGACGCTGTGGACTTAATTGAACTGATTTACTTTGCCTTTTTAAAAAATGATATAATGAGACAATCGGATCCAAAGAAATAACTTTCTTTCTTAAACGCGCTTTTGACATGATTGTTGGAAGTCAGCGTATATACACTGGCGCGCCTGTCTAGCGCCTTTATTTAAAAATTTAGATAAATAATCTTTTTACTGTGGACCAATCCCTACCGTTACGCGACCGATAAGAACAATTAGAACATTTCAAAACTACATTTCATTGAAACGTTTATAAACGGTATTAATCCGTCTTGCAGTAGTACATACGGTTGCCGTCACATATTACTTTACCAAAATGTATTTAGCAGTATTTCATTTAAGCACTGATAAATTACTAAGTTGCGCGCACTTTTAACAGCTGGTTTTAATATCTAATATAATGAGCGGATAGAAAAATATGGTCTGACAATTGATGAATCGCAAAAGTCCATCAGTCTCTTTTCCTGTAAAACGTGCAACCGAAGTAATGGTATCTAGAAAATAATCCAAGATAGTGTTCGTTACGAATATCACTGTGACGCAACCGTTGTACTCAAACGGATTAGATTACCGTTAGAAGAAGTCAATGAATCTGTAGTTTTTGAATCTGTTCCCTATAGGTTTTCATGATACGCCGCGGCTAACCGACTAGGATGGTCCCACAGGTAAAAAAAAATCGATCTTTTCATTCAATCTTTATTAAGTAAATCGCTCCGACAACGCCCCAGTTGGTAAATTGCTGAGTTCAGCGAATCATAGTCATTAAAAGATGTTATTTTTGAGAGGTCCAATTTCATTTATACATTTTATACGGTCAAAGTTTCACAAAATTCAGTTCAATTAAGTCCACAGTCTATGTTTCACCTGTTAAAGCGAGTACTGCAACTCACTGTAATATTCGAGAAATAATATCCGCTAAATACATGTTGGTACGTAATATGTGACCGGCCAGTTTAACTCAAACGGATATCCGTTAGTCAATCAATGAAATGTAGTTTTGAATACTGTCTCTATTCGTCACGCGCGCGTGAAGGAGTAGGATTTGTTCCCACAGGTAAAAATGACTTGATATTAATCTAAATTTTTAAATAAAGGCACCAACGCAAGCTCTCAGTGATACGCTGAGATTCAGCACCATCGATGTCAAATTAAGTAAGCAACTTTATTTGCTTAGGAAGATCTATTGTTCAGTTATATCACATTTTTAATCGGTCAAAGTCACAACATTAATTAAGTCCTACATCAATGTTTCACTAGGTCTAACAAGCGATAGCACCTAGTATATAGAAAAAGTATCGCCGAATAATTTTACAGATTTGATGACGACCTTGTAGAACCACACCGTTGTAACCAACGATGATACGAAGAAGTCAATGAATGCTAGTTCTGGACACTGGTCTCATTTCTTCGCGGCGCGCATACGGATGGATTTGTCCACAGAATAAATAATGCTTATTTATCTAAATTTTTATATAAGCGCGTAGCACAGCGCACCCAGTGTAAGCGCTGAGTTCAAGCAATCATCGTCCATATAAGAAGAAGTACTTTTTGCAGATCCATTGATTCTAACATTTATCATTTTGATAGAGTATGTAGTCCAAAATATTTCAGATTAAGTCCGCCAGTACATCGTTTCACTGTTTAAAGCGGCTGCACACCTAGTTAATATTAAGAATGAACATCACCTAAAATCATCATGTTAGGTACTGACGAATCGATGACGCCAACCTTGCTTAAATTTCAACGGTGATACCCGTAAGGAAGTCATGAAATGTAGTTGTATTCAAAACTGTCTCTATTTTCAGCGCCGCGGCTATGCCTAGGATTGAGTGCCTCCACGAATGAAAGACTTTTTATTCTAGGACAATTTAAAAAAAACTCTACACCGCGGACACAGTGTAATCGCTGAGTTCCAGCATCTTGATTCAAATTAAGAAGAAATTTACTTTTCTTGAGTACCATGTGTCTTATTTATCAAATTGTATAAGGTCAAAAGACTCAAAAATCAGTTCATCGATATAAGTCTCACACTATCTATCGTTTTCACTGTTAAAAGCATGCAACCTACGTATATTAGAAAAATATCCAAATAATGTTGTAACCGTTATTGATTGACGCACATCGTTATTAACCATATACCAAATCTCAAAAGCTCTGGACATAAGCCTACTTATTATACAGAAGACAAAGAGATCATAATGAAACTAAATAGTAAAAAGTCATTTAATCTGCAAATCATTATCTTTATGCGCAGCCAGTAAAATTAAAACTACGTTCATTTCTTAACGATGCTGGATTTGTCAGTACCCAATCGAGTTAAAATAAATAGTAGCTATATTTCATATCATTATTTTTAAATAATCGCACGCAAGCGCAAGACGTAATTGCCGCAGTTCCAGCAATCATGTTCAATTATAAAAAGCAATGTATACTATATTTGCTGTACAATTGAGTTACTCATTCACTATCTTAAGTGGTCAAGTCACAACGCCTTCCATTCACGTTCCACGATCAAATCGTTTCACTGTACAAGACAGATGCAAACTGTAATATCGGAAATATCCTAAATACTGTGTGCTAGAAATATGTACGACAAACATTGTAACTCTACAAACCGATTATCCCTTAGAAAGTCATATGAATCTGATAGATTATTTGGAAAAACTTCTCTATTTCTTCAAGCCTCAGACTAACGATAGATATTGATCCCAAGTAAATAGATGTGCATCTTATTTAACTAATAGGTTTATAAATAAAGAGGCTACCACAGCGCGAAGTCTATCGCTGGATTCCAGCAATCATTCAATTAAGCGAAGAATTTATTTACTTGGAGATCCAATGGTCATTTATAACATTTTAAGGTCAAAAGTCGAAATCAGTTCAATTAAGTCCAAGTCATCGTTCACTTTACGACGATGCAACCTACTAAATCAGAAAATAAATCGTACATACACTGTGTGGTACAGAATATGTGCACGCCAATCCGTTGAAACACACCGATCGCATTACCGTTAAGCAAAAGTCCATTGAAGATAGTTTACTGTCTCTTTTCTATCGCGTGCTAACTAGATTGTCCCACAGTAAAAAATGATTAATTTTAATAAATTTTTAAATAAAGAGCTACACAGCGCCAAGTCTAATCGCTGAGTTCCAGCAATCATGTAAAATTAGAAATCTTATTTTTGGACTGTTCATTACCATTTTAAGTCAAAGTCAAATCAGTTCAATTAAAGTCCACAGTTCAATCTTCACTTTAAAAGCGATGCAACCTAGTAATATTAGTATAATTCTCTATACATGTTGGTCACGAATATGTGACGCACCTTGTACCCAAACGGATTATACCGTTAAAAGCAATGGAATGTTAGTTTGAAACTATCATCACACCTTCATTCTCAGCGGGCGTAACTGCTAGGATTGTTCACACAGTATCAAAATGACATTATTTACTCAATATTTAAATAATGCGCTGCCACACGCCAGGTAACTGTTCAGCATTCATCGTCAAATTAAGAGATTTATTTTTGCATTCCATTGTCTCATTTAATACATTTATACAGGTCTAAGTCCAAAAATTCATTTCAATTAAGTCGACATTCAATCGTTCACTGTTTAAATTAATAAGCGGTTGCAACATATATTAAGAAAAATGTTAATAATTTGTACGATATGTACGCACATTCTTAACTTCAAACGGGTTTTATACTTAGAGTCAATGAAAGTGTTTTGAACTCTCTATTTTTTCAAGCCCACTAACGGGGGGGGGGGCGGGCAGGCTAAATTGTTTCTCACAGTACAAATGACTGATTTATCTAATTTTTAAATAGCCTGGCACAGCGCCACGTTAACGCTGAGTTCAAGCATCATTCAAATAAGAAGAATGCTACTTTCTTGCTTCGTCATGTATCACTTTGTCAAGTCAAAGTCCAAAATAGTTTCAATTAAGTCCCACAAGTCATTCCGTTTCACTGTAAAACGATGCACCTAGTCAATATAGATAATATCTCTATAATACATGTGTACGAATATGTACGCACCTTGGAACCCACACGATTGATAACCGTAGAATCAATGGACTGTAGTTTGAATGCTCTCATTTTTCATGGGCAGCTACACGGCTGCATTGGATCCACACGTACAATATGACTTATTTATCCAATTTTTAATAAATGCGCTGCACACAGCGCACGTTAATGTGGTTAACGCAATAATGTCAATTAAAAAGAATGTCATTTCTTCATTCAATTGTTCCCATTTATAACTTTATAAGTCAATGTCAAATTCATTTTCATTAAGTTCGCACAGTCGTCTTTTCACTGTTAAAGCTGTGCAACTAAAGTATATTAGAAATTGCTTAATATGTTGGTGAATATGTGAGCAAAACCATTCTTAACTCAAGGTTATTACCGTTGAGGTCAATAAATATGTTTTAGAACTTCTTTTATTTTTCAGCGCCACTAACGGCTAGATGGCTCCGAGTTCAAAATGATGATTTATCTAATTTTTAAATAAATCGTGCACACGCCAACGTGTAACGCTGAGTTCAGAAATCATGTTCAAATTATTTAAGAATTTTTTCCTTGAGTCCAATTAACAATTATAGGGTACAAGTCCAATCAGTTCAATTAAGTCCACATCAATCGTTCCACATGTATAAAAAGCCAATGCAATCTTAGTTACAGAAAATAATGGCCTAATTAATGTTTGTACGACTATTGACGCACGCGTATGTACTCACAAGCGGAGATTACAGTAGAAAATCCCATGTAATTGTTTTTAAACTGTCTCTATGCAATTCAGCGCCGGCTACGGCTAGGAGTGGTGCCACAGTGAAAATGACTTTTTATCTAAATGTTCTAAATAAGCCTCACGACCAGTGTACTCCTGAGTTCAGCATCATGTCATTAAGAGACTGCATTTCTTTGGAGTTCCACTGTGTAATCATACATTATTAGGATCAAGTCGCAATCGTTCATGAAATCTCCACAGTCAATCTTTCATGTAAAACGAGTGCAACACTTAATATAGAAGAATATGCAAATATTTTGTACGAATATGTACGCAACGTTAAATCAAACGAAGCCGTTAAGAAAAGTCAATGAAATGTGGTTTGATAGTTTTATCTTACGCCAATACGTAGAATTAGGTACCCAGAAAAATACTAATATATATACATTTTAATAAATCGGACACCAAGCGCCAGTTATTCTGAGTTCCACTCATATCATTAAGAAATGATTATTCTATTGAGTACAATTGTTATTTATCACATTTATAGTCAAAGTCCCAAAATCATTCCATTAGTCCACGGCAATCGCTTTCATGTTAAGCGATGCACTGTACATTATCGGAAAACCATCAGCTAAATACTGTGTCGATATGTGACGCAACCTAATGTACTCAACGATGATACTTAGAAGTCAAGAATTGTAAGTTTTGAAACTGTCTTAAGCGCTACCACAGCGCCAGTGTATCTGGTTTCCTCATTTTGTCAATTAAGACATGTTATTCTGGAGTCATTGTGTCATTTCTACACATTTATAAGGTCAAATCCCGAACATCAGTTAATTGATTAAGTCACACAGTCCATCGTTTCACTGTTAAAAGCGATGCAACCTAGTAATATCGGAAAAATATCGCTAAATACATGTTGGTACGAATATGTGACGCAACCGTTGTAACTCAAACGGATTGATACCGTTAGAAAGTCAATGAAATGTAGTTTTTGAATCTGTCTCTATTTCTTTCAGCGCGCGCTAACGGCTAGGATTGGTCCCACAGTAAAAAATGACTTATTTATCTAAATTTTTAAATAAAGCGCTACCACAGCGCCCAGTGTAATTGCTGAGTTCCAGCAATCATTTCAAATTAAGAAGAATGTTATTTCTTGGAGTCCAGTTGTCTCATTTATCACATTTATAAGGTCAAAGTCCAAAATCAGTTCAATTAAGTCACACAGTCAATCGTTTCACTGTTAAAAGCAATGCAACCTAGTAATATCGGAAAAATATGGCTAAATACATGTTTGTACGAATATGTGACGCAACCGTTGTAACTCAAACGGATTGATACCGTTAGAAAGTCAATGAAATGTAGTTTTTGAATCTGTCTCTATTTCTTTAGCGCGCGCTAACGGCTAGGATTGGTCCCACAGTAAAAAATGACTTATTTATCTAAATTTTTAAATAAAGCGCTACCACAGCGCCCAGTGTAATTGCTGAGTTCCAGCAATCATTCCAAATTAAGAAGAATGTTATTTCTTGGAGTCCAATTGTCTCATTTATCACATTTATAAGGTCAAAGTCCAAAATCAGTTCAATTAAGTCCCACAGTCAATCGTTTCACTGTTAAAAGCGATGCAACCTAGTAATATCAGAAAAATATCGCTAAATACATGTTGGTACGAATATGTGACGCAACCGTTGTAACTCAAACGGATTGATACCGTTAGAAAGTCAATGAAATGTAGTTTTTGAAACTGTCTCTATTTCTTCAGCGCGCGCTAACGGCTAGGATTGGTCCACAGTAAAAAATGACTTATTTATCTAAATTTTAAATAAAGCGCTACCACAGCGCCCAGTGTAATTGCTGAGTTCCAGCAATCATGTCCAAATTAAGAAGAATGTTATTTCTTGGAGTCCAATTGTCTCATTTATCACATTTATAAGGTCAAAGTCCAAAATCAGTTCAATTAAGTCCCACAGTCAATCGTTTCACTGTTAAAAGCGATGCAACCTAGTAATATCGGAAAAATATCGCTAAATACATGTTGGTACGAATATGTGACGCAACCGTTGTAACTCAAACGGATTGATACCGTTAGAAAGTCAATGAAATGTAGTTTTTGAATCTGTCTCTATTTCTTCAGCGCGCGCTAACGGCTAGGATTGGTCCCACAGTAAAAAATGACTTATTTATCTAAATTTTTAAATAAAGCGCTACCACAGCGCCCAGTGTAATTGCTGAGTTCCAGCAATCATTTCAAATTAAGAAGAACGTTATTTCTTGCAGTCCAGTTGTCTCATTTATCATATTTATAAGGTCAAAGTCCAAAATCAGTTCAATTAAGTCACACAGTCAATCGTTTCACTGTTAAAAGCAATGCAACCTAGTATTATCAGAAAAATATGGCTAAATACATGTTTGTACGAATATGTGACGCAACCGTTGTAACTCAAACGGATTGATACCGTTAGAAAGTCAATGAAATGTAGTTTTTGAATTTGTCTCTATTTCTTTAGCGCGCGCTAACGGCTAGGATTGGTCCCACAGTAAAAAATGACTTATTTATCTAAATTTGTAAATAAAGCGCTACCACAGCGCCCAGTGTAATTGCTGAGTTCCAGCAATCATGTCCAATTAAGAAGAATTTTATTTCTTGGAGTCCAATTATCTCATTTATCACATTTGTAAGGTCAAAGCCCAAAATCAGTTCAATTAAGTCCCACAGTCCATCGTTTCACTGTTAAAAGCGATGCAACCTAGTAATATCAGAAAAATATCGCTAAATACATGTTGGTACGAATATGTGACGCAACCGTTGTAACTCAAACGGATTGATACCGTTAGAAAGTCAATGAAATGTAGTTTTTGAATCTGTCTCTATTTCTTTAGCGCGCGCTAACGGCTAGGATTGGTCCCACAGTAAAAAATGACTTATTTATCTAAATTTTTAAATAAAGCGCTACCACAGCGCCCAGTGTAATTGCTGAGTTCCAGCAATCATTTCAAATTAAGAAGAACGTTATTTCTTGCAGTCCAGTTGTCTCATTTATCACATTTATAAGGTCAAAGTCCAAAATCAGTTCAATTAAGTCACACAGTCAATCGTTTCACTGTTAAAAGCAATGCAACCTAGTATTATCAGAAAAATATCGCTAAATACATGTTTGGTACGAATATGTGACGCAACCGTTGTAACTCAAACGGATTGATACCGTTAGAAAGTCAATGAAATGTAGTTTTTGAAACTGTCTCTATTTCTTCAGCGCGCGCTAACGGCTAGGATTGGTCCCACAGTAAAAAATGACTTATTTATCTAAATTTTAAATAAAGCGCTACCACAGCGCCCAGTGTAATTGCTGAGTTCCAGCAATCATGTCCAATTAAGAAGAATTTTATTTCTTGGAGTCCAATTATCTCATTTATCACATTTGTAAGGTCAAAGCCCAAAATCAGTTCAATTAAGTCCCACAGTCAATCGTTTCACTGTTAAAAGCGATGCAACCTAGTAATATCGGAAAAATATCGCTAAATACATGTTGGTACGAATATGTGACGCAACCGTTGTAACTCAAACGGATTGATACCGTTAGAAAGTCAATGAAATGTAGTTTTTGAATCTGTCTCTATTTCTTCAGCGCGCGCTAACGGCTAGGATTGGTCCCACAGTAAAAAATGACTTATTTATCTAAATTTTTAAATAAAGCGCTACCACAGCGCCCAGTGTAATTGCTGAGTTCCAGCAATCATTTCAAATTAAGAAGAACGTTATTTCTTGCAGTCCAATTGTCTCATTTATCACATTTATAAGGTCAAAGTCCAAAATCAGTTCAATTAAGTCCCACAGTCAATCGTTTCACTGTTAAAAGCGATGCAACCTAGTAATATCAGAAAAATATGGCTAAATACATGTTGGTACGAATATGTGACGCAACCGTTGTAACTCAAACGGATTGATACCGTTAGAAAGTCAATGAAATGTAGTTTTTGAAACTGTCTCTATTTCTTCAGCGCGCGCTAACGGCTAGGATTGGTCCCACAGTAAAAAATGACTTATTTATCTAAATTTTTAAATAAAGCGCTACCACAGCGCCCAGTGTAATTGCTGAGTTCCAGCAATCATGTCCAATTAAGAAGAATGTTATTTCTTGGAGTCCAATTATCTCATTTATCACATTTGTAAGGTCAAAGTCCAAAATCAGTTCAATTAAGTCCCACAGTCAATCGTTTCACTGTTAAAAGCGATGCAACCTAGTAATATCAGAAAAATATCGCTAAATACATGTTGGTACGAATATGTGACGCAACCGTTGTAACTCAAACGGATTGATACCGTTAGAAAGTCAATGAAATGTAGTTTTTGAATCTGTCTCTATTTCTTTAGCGCGCGCTAACGGCTAGGATTGGTCCCACAGTAAAAAATGACTTATTTATCTAAATTTTTAAATAAAGCGCTACCACAGCGCCCAGTGTAATTGCTGAGTTCCAGCAATCATTTCAAATTAAGAAGAATGTTATTTCTTGCAGTCCAATTGTCTCATTTATCACATTTATAAGGTCAAAGTCCAAAATCAGTTCAATTAAGTCCCACAGTCAATCGTTTCACTGTTAAAAGCGATGCAACCTAGTAATATCAGAAAAATATCGCTAAATACATGTTGGTACGAATATGTGACGCAACCGTTGTAACTCAAACGGATTGATACCGTTAGAAAGTCAATGAAATGTAGTTTTTGAAACTGTCTCTATTTCTTCAGCGCGCGCTAACGGCTAGGATTGGTCCCACAGTAAAAAATGACTTATTTATCTAAATTTTTAAATAAAGCGCTACCACAGCGCCCAGTGTAATTGCTGAGTTCCAGCAATCATGTCAAATTAAGAAGAATGTTATTTCTTGGAGTCCAATTGTCTCATTTATCACATTTATAAGGTCAAAGTCCAAAATCAGTTCAATTAAGTCCCACAGTCAATCGTTTCACTGTTAAAAGCGATGCAACCTAGTAATATCAGAAAAATATCGCTAAATACATGTTGGTACGAATATGTGACGCAACCGTTGTAACTCAAACGGATTGATACCGTTAGAAAGTCAATGAAATGTAGTTTTTGAAACTGTCTCTATTTCTTCAGCGCGCGCTAACGGCTAGGATTGGTCCCACAGTAAAAAATGACTTATTTATCTAAATTTTTAAATAAAGCGCTACCACAGCGCCCAGTGTAATTGCTGAGTTCCAGCAATCATTTCAAATTAAGAAGAACGTTATTTCTTGCAGTCCAGTTGTCTCATTTATCACATTTATAAGGTCAAAGTCCAAAATCAGTTCAATTAAGTCACACAGTCAATCGTTTCACTGTTAAAAGCGATGCAACCTAGTAATATCAGAAAAATATCGCTAAATACATGTTGGTACGAATATGTGACGCAACCGTTGTAACTCAAACGGATTGATACCGTTAGAAAGTCAATGAAATGTAGTTTTTGAAACTGTCTCTATTTCTTCAGCGCGCGCTAACGGCTAGGATTGGTCCCACAGTAAAAAATGACTTATTTATCTAAATTTTTAAATAAAGCGCTACCACAGCGCCCAGTGTAATTGCTGAGTTCCAGCAATCATGTCAAATTAAGAAGAATGTTATTTCTTGGAGTCCAATTATCTCATTTATCACATTTGTAAGGTCAAAGTCCAAAATCAGTTCAATTAAGTCCCACAGTCCATCGTTTCACTGTTAAAAGCGATGCAACCTAGTAATATCAGAAAAATATCGCTAAATACATGTTGGTACGAATATGTGACGCAACCGTTGTAACTCAAACGGATTGATACCGTTAGAAAGTCAATGAAATGTAGTTTTTGAATCTGTCTCTATTTCTTCAGCGCGCGCTAACGGCTAGGATTGGTCCCACAGTAAAAAATGACTTATTTATCTAAATTTTTAAATAAAGCGCTACCACAGCGCCCAGTGTAATTGCTGAGTTCCAGCAATCATGTCCAATTAAGAAGAATGTTATTTCTTGGAGTCCAATTGTCTCATTTATCACATTTATAAGGTCAAAGTCCAAAATCAGTTCAATTAAGTCCCACAGTCAATCGTTTCACTGTTAAAAGCGATGCAACCTAGTAATATCAGAAAAATATCGCTAAATACATGTTGGTACGAATATGTGACGCAACCGTTGTAACTCAAACGGATTGATACCGTTAGAAAGTCAATGAAATGTAGTTTTTGAAACTGTCTCTATTTCTTCAGCGCGCGCTAACGGCTAGGATTGGTCCCACAGTAAAAAATGACTTATTTATCTAAATTTTTAAATAAAGCGCTACCACAGCGCCCAGTGTAATTGCTGAGTTCCAGCAATCATTTCAAATTAAGAAGAATGTTATTTCTTGGAGTCCAATTGTCTCATTTATCACATTTATAAGGTCAAAGTCCAAAATCAGTTCAATTAAGTCCCACAGTCAATCGTTTCACTGTTAAAAGCGATGCAACCTAGTAATATCAGAAAAATATCGCTAAATACATGTTGGTACGAATATGTGACGCAACCGTTGTAACTCAAACGGATTGATACCGTTAGAAAGTCAATGAAATGTAGTTTTTGAAACTGTCTCTATTTCTTCAGCGCGCGCTAACGGCTAGGATTGGTCCCACAGTAAAAAATGACTTATTTATCTAAATTTTTAAATAAAGCGCTACCACAGCGCCCAGTGTAATTGCTGAGTTCCAGCAATCATGTCAAATTAAGAAGAATGTTATTTCTTGGAGTCCAATTGTCTCATTTATCACATTTATAAGGTCAAAGTCCAAAATCAGTTCAATTAAGTCCCACAGTCAATCGTTTCACTGTTAAAAGCGATGCAACCTAGTAATATCGGAAAAATATCGCTAAATACATGTTGGTACGAATATGTGACGCAACCGTTGTAACTCAAACGGATTGATACCGTTAGAAAGTCAATGAAATGTAGTTTTTGAATCTGTCTCTATTTCTTCAGCGCGCGCTAACGGCTAGGATTGGTCCCACAGTAAAAAATGACTTATTTATCTAAATTTTTAAATAAAGCGCTACCACAGCGCCCAGTGTAATTGCTGAGTTCCAGCAATCATTTCAAATTAAGAAGAACGTTATTTCTTGCAGTCCAGTTGTCTCATTTATCACATTTATAAGGTCAAAGTCCAAAATCAGTTCAATTAAGTCCCACAGTCAATCGTTTCACTGTTAAAAGCGATGCAACCTAGTAATATCAGAAAAATATCGCTAAATACATGTTGGTACGAATATGTGACGCAACCGTTGTAACTCAAACGGATTGATACCGTTAGAAAGTCAATGAAATGTAGTTTTTGAAACTGTCTCTATTTCTTCAGCGCGCGCTAACGGCTAGGATTGGTCCCACAGTAAAAAATGACTTATTTATCTAAATTTTTAAATAAAGCGCTACCACAGCGCCCAGTGTAATTGCTGAGTTCCAGCAATCATGTCAAATTAAGAAGAATGTTATTTCTTGGAGTCCAATTGTCTCATTTATCACATTTATAAGGTCAAAGTCCAAAATCAGTTCAATTAAGTCCCACAGTCAATCGTTTCACTGTTAAAAGCGATGCAACCTAGTAATATCAGAAAAATATCGCTAAATACATGTTGGTACGAATATGTGACGCAACCGTTGTAACTCAAACGGATTGATACCGTTAGAAAGTCAATGAAATGTAGTTTTTGAAACTGTCTCTATTTCTTCAGCGCGCGCTAACGGCTAGGATTGGTCCCACAGTAAAAAATGACTTATTTATCTAAATTTTTAAATAAAGCGCTACCACAGCGCCCAGTGTAATTGCTGAGTTCCAGCAATCATGTCAAATTAAGAAGAATGTTATTTCTTGGAGTCCAATTGTCTCATTTATCACATTTATAAGGTCAAAGTCCAAAATCAGTTCAATTAAGTCCCACAGTCAATCGTTTCACTGTTAAAAGCGATGCAACCTAGTAATATCAGAAAAATATCGCTAAATACATGTTGGTACGAATATGTGACGCAACCGTTGTAACTCAAACGGATTGATACCGTTAGAAAGTCAATGAAATGTAGTTTTTGAAACTGTCTCTATTTCTTCAGCGCGCGCTAACGGCTAGGATTGGTCCCACAGTAAAAAATGACTTATTTATCTAAATTTTTAAATAAAGCGCTACCACAGCGCCCAGTGTAATTGCTGAGTTCCAGCAATCATTTCAAATTAAGAAGAATGTTATTTCTTGCAGTCCAATTGTCTCATTTATCACATTTATAAGGTCAAAGTCCAAAATCAGTTCAATTAAGTCCCACAGTCAATCGTTTCACTGTTAAAAGCGATGCAACCTAGTAATATCAGAAAAATATCGCTAAATACATGTTGGTACGAATATGTGACGCAACCGTTGTAACTCAAACGGATTGATACCGTTAGAAAGTCAATGAAATGTAGTTTTTGAAACTGTCTCTATTTCTTCAGCGCGCGCTAACGGCTAGGATTGGTCCCACAGTAAAAAATGACTTATTTATCTAAATTTTTAAATAAAGCGCTACCACAGCGCCCAGTGTAATTGCTGAGTTCCAGCAATCATGTCAAATTAAGAAGAATGTTATTTCTTGGAGTCCAATTGTCTCATTTATCACATTTATAAGGTCAAAGTCCAAAATCAGTTCAATTAAGTCCCACAGTCAATCGTTTCACTGTTAAAAGCGATGCAACCTAGTAATATCAGAAAAATATCGCTAAATACATGTTGGTACGAATATGTGACGCAACCGTTGTAACTCAAACGGATTGATACCGTTAGAAAGTCAATGAAATGTAGTTTTTGAAACTGTCTCTATTTCTTCAGCGCGCGCTAACGGCTAGGATTGGTCCCACAGTAAAAAATGACTTATTTATCTAAATTTTTAAATAAAGCGCTACCACAGCGCCCAGTGTAATTGCTGAGTTCCAGCAATCATGTCAAATTAAGAAGAATGTTATTTCTTGGAGTCCAATTGTCTCATTTATCACATTTATAAGGTCAAAGTCCAAAATCAGTTCAATTAAGTCCCACAGTCAATCGTTTCACTGTTAAAAGCGATGCAACCTAGTAATATCAGAAAAATATCGCTAAATACATGTTGGTACGAATATGTGACGCAACCGTTGTAACTCAAACGGATTGATACCGTTAGAAAGTCAATGAAATGTAGTTTTTGAATCTGTCTCTATTTCTTCAGCGCGCGCTAACGGCTAGGATTGGTCCCACAGTAAAAAATGACTTATTTATCTAAATTTTAAATAAAGCGCTACCACAGCGCCCAGTGTAATTGCTGAGTTCCAGCAATCATGTCCAATTAAGAAGAATGTTATTTCTTGGAGTCCAATTATCTCATTTATCACATTTGTAAGGTCAAAGTCCAAAATCAGTTCAATTAAGTCCCACAGTCAATCGTTTCACTGTTAAAAGCGATGCAACCTAGTAATATCGGAAAAATATCGCTAAATACATGTTGGTACGAATATGTGACGCAACCGTTGTAACTCAAACGGATTGATACCGTTAGAAAGTCAATGAAATGTAGTTTTTGAATCTGTCTCTATTTCTTTAGCGCGCGCTAACGGCTAGGATTGGTCCCACAGTAAAAAATGACTTATTTATCTAAATTTTTAAATAAAGCGCTACCACAGCGCCCAGTGTAATTGCTGAGTTCCAGCAATCATGTCAAATTAAGAAGAACGTTATTTCTTGCAGTCCAGTTGTCTCATTTATCACATTTATAAGGTCAAAGTCCAAAATCAGTTCAATTAAGTCCCACAGTCAATCGTTTCACTGTTAAAAGCGATGCAACCTAGTAATATCAGAAAAATATCGCTAAATACATGTTGGTACGAATATGTGACGCAACCGTTGTAACTCAAACGGATTGATACCGTTAGAAAGTCAATGAAATGTAGTTTTTGAAACTGTCTCTATTTCTTCAGCGCGCGCTAACGGCTAGGATTGGTCCCACAGTAAAAAATGACTTATTTATCTAAATTTTTAAATAAAGCGCTACCACAGCGCCCAGTGTAATTGCTGAGTTCCAGCAATCATGTCAATTAAGAAGAATGTTATTTCTTGGAGTCCAATTGTCTCATTTATCACATTTATAAGGTCAAAGTCCAAAATCAGTTCAATTAAGTCCCACAGTCAATCGTTTCACTGTTAAAAGCGATGCAACCTAGTAATATCAGAAAAATATCGCTAAATACATGTTGGTACGAATATGTGACGCAACCGTTGTAACTCAAACGGATTGATACCGTTAGAAAGTCAATGAAATGTAGTTTTTGAATCTGTCTCTATTTCTTTAGCGCGCGCTAACGGCTAGGATTGGTCCCACAGTAAAAAATGACTTATTTATCTAAATTTTTAAATAAAGCGCTACCACAGCGCCCAGTGTAATTGCTGAGTTCCAGCAATCATGTCAAATTAAGAAGAATGTTATTTCTTGGAGTCCAATTGTCTCATTTATCACATTTATAAGGTCAAAGTCCAAAATCAGTTCAATTAAGTCCCACAGTCAATCGTTTCACTGTTAAAAGCGATGCAACCTAGTAATATCAGAAAAATATCGCTAAATACATGTTGGTACGAATATGTGACGCAACCGTTGTAACTCAAACGGATTGATACCGTTAGAAAGTCAATGAAATGTAGTTTTTGAAACTGTCTCTATTTCTTCAGCGCGCGCTAACGGCTAGGATTGGTCCCACAGTAAAAAATGACTTATTTATCTAAATTTTTAAATAAAGCGCTACCACAGCGCCCAGTGTAATTGCTGAGTTCCAGCAATCATGTCAAATTAAGAAGAATGTTATTTCTTGGAGTCCAATTGTCTCATTTATCACATTTATAAGGTCAAAGTCCAAAATCAGTTCAATTAAGTCCCACAGTCAATCGTTTCACTGTTAAAAGCGATGCAACCTAGTAATATCAGAAAAATATCGCTAAATACATGTTGGTACGAATATGTGACGCAACCGTTGTAACTCAAACGGATTGATACCGTTAGAAAGTCAATGAAATGTAGTTTTTGAAACTGTCTCTATTTCTTCAGCGCGCGCTAACGGCTAGGATTGGTCCCACAGTAAAAAATGACTTATTTATCTAAATTTTTAAATAAAGCGCTACCACAGCGCCCAGTGTAATTGCTGAGTTCCAGCAATCATGTCCAATTAAGAAGAATGTTATTTCTTGGAGTCCAATTATCTCATTTATCACATTTATAAGGTCAAAGTCCAAAATCAGTTCAATTAAGTCCCACAGTCAATCGTTTCACTGTTAAAAGCGATGCAACCTAGTAATATCGGAAAAATATCGCTAAATACATGTTGGTACGAATATGTGACGCAACCGTTGTAACTCAAACGGATTGATACCGTTAGAAAGTCAATGAAATGTAGTTTTTGAATCTGTCTCTATTTCTTTAGCGCGCGCTAACGGCTAGGATTGGTCCCACAGTAAAAAATGACTTATTTATCTAAATTTTTAAATAAAGCGCTACCACAGCGCCCAGTGTAATTGCTGAGTTCCAGCAATCATTTCAAATTAAGAAGAACGTTATTTCTTGCAGTCCAGTTGTCTCATTTATCACATTTATAAGGTCAAAGTCCAAAATCAGTTCAATTAAGTCACACAGTCAATCGTTTCACTGTTAAAAGCAATGCAACCTAGTAATATCAGAAAAATATGGCTAAATACATGTTTGTACGAATATGTGACGCAACCGTTGTAACTCAAACGGATTGATACCGTTAGAAAGTCAATGAAATGTAGTTTTTGAAACTGTCTCTATTTCTTCAGCGCGCGCTAACGGCTAGGATTGGTCCCACAGTAAAAAATGACTTATTTATCTCAATTTCTAAATAAAGCGCTACCACAGCGCCCAAGTGTAATTGCTGAGTTCCAGCAATCATGTCCAATTAAGAAGAATTTTATTTCTTGGAGTCCAATTATCTCATTTATCACATTTGTAAGGTCAAAGTCCAAAATCAGTTCAATTAAGTCCCACAGTCAATCGTTTCACTGTTAAAAGCGATGCAACCTAGTAATATCGGAAAAATATCGCTAAATACATGTTGGTACGAATATGTGACGCAACCGTTGTAACTCAAACGGATTGATACCGTTAGAAAGTCAATGAAATGTAGTTTTTGAAACTGTCTCTATTTCTTCAGCGCGCGCTAACGGCTAGGATTGGTCCCACAGTAAAAAATGACTTATTTATCTAAATTTTTAAATAAAGCGCTACCACAGCGCCCAGTGTAATCGCTGAGTTCCAGCAATCATGTCAAATTAAGAAGAATGTTATTTCTTGGAGTCCAATTGTCTCATTTATCACATTTATAAGGTCAAAGTCCAAAATCAGTTCAATTAAGTCCCACAGTCAATCGTTTCACTGTTAAAAGCGATGCAACTAGTAATATCGGAAAAATATCGCTAAATACATGTTGGTACGAATATGTGACGCAACCGTTGTAACTCAAACGGATTGATACCGTTAGAAAGTCAATGAAATGTAGTTTTTGAAACTGTCTCTATTTCTTCAGCGCGCGCTAACGGCTAGGATTGGTCCCACAGTAAAAAATGACTTATTTATCTAAATTTTTAAATAAAGCGCTACCACAGCGCCCAGTGTAATTGCTGAGTTCCAGCAATCATGTCAAATTAAGAAGAATGTTATTTCTTGGAGTCCAATTGTCTCATTTATCACATTTATAAGGTCAAAGTCCAAAATCAGTTCAATTAAGTCCCACAGTCAATCGTTTCACTGTTAAAAGCGATGCAACCTAGTAATATCGGAAAAATATCGCTAAATACATGTTGGTACGAATATGTGACGCAACCGTTGTAACTCAAACGGACTGATACCGTTAGAAAGTCAATGAAATGTAGTTTTTGAAACTGTCTCTATTTCTTCAGCGCGCGCTAACGGCTACGATTGGTCCCACAGTACAAAATGACTTATTTATCTAAATTTTTAAATAAAGCGCTACCACAGCGCCCAGTGTAATTGCTGAGTTCCAGCAATCATTTCAAATTAAGAAGAACGTTATTTCTTGCAGTCCAGTTGTCTCATTTATCACATTTATAAGGTCAAAGTCCAAAATCAGTTCAATTAAGTCACACAGTCAATCGTTTCACTGTTAAAAGCAATGCAACCTAGTAATATCAGAAAAATATGGCTAAATACATGTTGTACGAATATGTGACGCAACCGTTGTAACTCAAACGGATTGATACCGTTAGAAAGTCAATGAAATGTAGTTTTTGAAACTGTCTCTATTCTTCAGCGCCGCTAACGGCTAGGATTGGTCCCACAGTAAAAAATGACTTATTTATCTCAATTTTTAAATAAAGCGCTACCACAGCGCCAAGTGTAATTGCTGAGTTCCAGCAATCATGTCCAATTAAGAAGAATTTTATTTCTTGGAGTCCAATTATCTCATTTATCACATTTGTAAGGTCAAAGCCCAAAATCAGTTCAATTAAGTCACACAGTCCATCGTTTCACTGTTAAAAGCGATGCAACCTAGTAATATCGGAAAAATATCGCTAAATACATGTTGGTACGAATATGTGACGCAACCGTTGTAACTCAAACGGACTGATACCGTTAGAAAGTCAATGAAATGTAGTTTTTGAAACTGTCTCTATTTCTTCAGCGCGCGCTAACGGCTACGATTGGTCCCACAGTACAAAATGACTTATTTATCTAAATTTTTAAATAAAGCGCTACCACAGCGCCCAGTGTAATTGCTGAGTTCCAGCAATCATTTCAAATTAAGAAGAACGTTATTTCTTGCAGTCCAGTTGTCTCATTTATCACATTTATAAGGTCAAAGTCCAAAATCAGTTCAATTAAGTCACACAGTCAATCGTTTCACTGTTAAAAGCAATGCAACCTAGTATTATCAGAAAAATATGGCTAAATACATGTTTGTACGAATATGTGACGCAACCGTTGTAACTCAAACGGATTGACACCGTTAGAAAGTCAATGAAATGTAGTTTTTGAAACTGTCTCTAATTCTTCAGCGCACGCTAGCGACTAGGATTGGTCCCACCGTAAAAAATGTCTTATTTATCTCAATGTCTAAATAAAGCGCTACCACAGCGCCAAGTGTAATTGCTGAGTTCCAGCAATCATGTCCAATTAAGAAGAATTTTATTTCTTGGAGTCCAATTATCTCATTTATCACATTTGCAAGGTCAAAGCCCAAAATCAGTTCAATTAAGTCACACAGTCCATCGTTTCACTGTTAAAAGCGATGCAACCTAGTAATATCGGAAAAATATCGCTAAATACATGTTGGTACGAATACGTGACGCAACCGTTGTAACTCAAACGGATTGACACCGTTAGAAAGTCAATGAAATGTAGTTTTTGAAATTGTCTCTAATACTTCAGCGCACGCTAGCCACTAGGATTGGTCCCACCGTAAAAAATGACTTATTTATCTCAATGTCTAAATAAAGCGCTACCACAGCGCCAAGTGTAATTGCTGAGTTCCAGCAATCATGTCCAATTAAGAACAATTTTATTTCTTGGAGTCCAATTATCTCATTTATCACATTTGCAAGGTCAAAGCCCAAAATCAGTTCTATAAAGTGACCACAGTCCAATCGTTTCACTGTTAAAAGCGATGCAACCTAGTAATATCGGAAAAATATCGCTAAATACATGTTTGTACGAATATGTGACGCAACCGATGTAACTCAAACGGATTGATACCGTTAGAAAGTCAATGAAATGTAGTTTTTGAATCTGTCTCTATTTCTTCAGCGCGCGCTAACGGCTAGGATTGATCCCACAGTAAAAAATGACTTATTTTTCTAAATTTTTAAATAAAGCGCTACCACAGCGCCCAGTGTAATTGCTGAGTTCCAGCAATCATTTCAAATTAAGAAGAACGTTATCTCTTGCAGTCCAGTTGTCTCATTTATCACATTTATAAGGTCAAAGTCCAAAATCAGTTCAATTAAGTCACACAGTCAATCGTTTCACTGTTAAAAGCAATGCAACCTAGTATTATCAGAAAAATATGGCTAAATACATGTTTGTACGAATAGTAGTAGGAGAGGATGAATATACCCAGGTTTTCGCTCCTTTGACACCTTTAGACCCCAAAACCCCCGCCTCCACCCACTCCACCCCACCCCAGCCCCACCCCTCCAAAAACCAGTAAATCCGACGGCATCCGAAACCAAATCCGAAACCAATCCGAAACCGATAATTCTAGCGCATGCGCACAGCTGCCAAGTAATGTTGCTGACATCAACAAAAATTCAAGCATGCGCAGTTGAGTAAGGGAAAGTCCCCTACTCAAACCCGACCACTTATTTGAAGTTGAAATCTGTTTATAATAAACATGAGTTGGTTCAGGAACGCTATCAGCAAACTATACAACACCGTGTCGGCACCAGTAGCAGCAACTCGCGACGCTCTTGCTGATAGAGTACGGAGCGTGCGGGATACCGTTACTTTCTATTATAACAAGGCGAAGGAGCAAATCTCGAGAGCGACAACGCTCCACGACGAGGTCCAACAGATCACCATCGAAGACGAATATCAGGGAATCGCCGACCTCAAACACATGTTCGGAGGGGAGAAGGAGCAAGCCACAAATACCGAGGGAATGGAGGACATCCAGCACATATTTGACGAGAATGACACTCAATGTTTGGAAGACGGAAACCGCATCAAGACGTGGCAGTTCAACAAGAACCTCAACCAACCGCTGGCGGAGGCTATCATGCGAAAAATCACACCCCGCGTCAACATGCGCGTCAAGGTAGTCTACAGTTTCAGCTGTGACATTTACAGAGGTGGTGGCGACGTGTCGGCCTACCACAAGACCAAGAGCTCCAAGTCACTCTCAAGCCTGGCGGAAATCGAAGCCTTCATGGAAGATTGCGAGATGAAGCGGCTCGATCTGGAGGATACAGAGTTCTAGACCAAGGCCTACCTACCACCTGACTGAACCATCGAGACCCCCGGAGCGTACGAGGGTAAGATAGTCTTTACGCACGTGCGGGTCAAGCTCATCTCTACGAGGGAGTTTCTACTCGGATGCGGCCCACCTCCGGACTGGCTGCGAAATAGGAGGTGCATCTACGCTATGGACGGTGAAAATGCCAGAACCGACAACCTGTGCTTTTGGCGATGCTTGGCTGTAAGGGATAGGGTCGACGTAAAAAGGGGGACAGAGTTCCTAACAAGGCCAGCCCTCACCCTAGCCCGAGAGTACTACGAGGACTCCAAGCTAAAGCGTGAAGAGGTACGTGACACGAAGCTGGTGGACTTTGAGGGTATTGCCAAGCACTTCAAGATCAACATCAGAGTCTTTGAGCCCAAGAAGAACTCAGACAAGGCCCCATGGCGGCTAGTTTACGGGCAGAATCAGTACAAGTAGGGGTTAGACACGATCAACCTCGGCATGCTGGATGGACATTGTTTCTACATCAAGAAGATGGATTTTTGACCCAGAGCTGGGAATGCGAGGCTTGCGGTCAGATCTTCACACAAGCCTGCCACCTCACGCGGCATAAAAAAAACGAGTGCGAGGGCGTCAAGACGACGATCGTTTGCAAAGGCGAGAAGGTCAAGCGCATGCCGTGCAAGTCCGAAAAGGTCTTTTACGACGAAGATGGCTTCAGTTACGCGGCGTGTCAATGGCTAGAGGCAATGTCGGAGCAGACGGGGAGACACATACATCACGCGCTCTGTGGGCATGGCGGAGAACGTGTGATTCGTGATGGTGGGAAGGAGGTCAAACGGACTGATACCGTTAGAAAGTCAATGAAATGTAGTTTTTGAAACTGTCTCTATTTCTTCAGCACACGCTAACGGCTAGGATTGGTCCCACAATAAAAAATGACATATTTATCTCAATTTCTAAATAAAGCGCTACCACAGCGCTTAGTGTAATTGCTGAGTTCCAGCAATCATGTCAAATTAAGAAGAATGTTATTTCTTGGTGTCCAATTGTCTCATTTGTCACATTTATCAGGTCAAAGTCCAAAATCAGTTCAATTAAGTCCCACAGTCAATCGTTTCACTGTTAAAAGCGATGCAACCTAGTAATATCGGAAAAATATCGCTAAATACATGTTGGTACGAATACGTGACGCAACCGTTGTAACTCAAACGGATTGACACCGTTAGAAAGTCAATGAAATGTAGTTTTTGAAATTGTCTCTAATACTTCAGCGCACGCTAGCCACTAGGATTGGTCCCACCGTAAAAAATGTCTTATTTATCTCAATGTCTAAATAAAGCGCTACCACAGCGCCAAGTGTAATTGCTGAGTTCCAGCAATCATGTCCAATTAAGAACAATTTTATTTCTTGGAGTCCAATTATCTCATTTATCACATTTGCAAGGTCAAAGCCCAAAATCAGTTCAATAAAGTGACACAGTCCATCGTTTCACTGTTAAAAGCGATGCAACCTAGTAATATCGGAAAAATATCGCTAAATACATGTTTCTACGAATATGTGACGCAACCGATGTAACTCAAACGGATTGATACCGTTAGAAAGTCAATGAAATGCAGTTTTTGAATCTGTCTTTATTTCTTCAGCGCGCGCTAACGGCTAGGATTGATCCCACAGTAAAAAATGACTTATTTTTCTAAATTTTTAAATAAACCGCTACCACAGCGCCCAGTGTAATTGCTGAGTTCCAGCAATCATTTCAAATTAAGAAGAACGTTATCTCTTGCAGTCCAGTTGTCTCATTTATCACATTTATAAGGTCAAAGTCCAAAATCAGTTTAATTAAGTCACACAGTCAATCGTTTCACTGTTAAAAGCAATGCAACCTAGTATTATCAGAAAAATATGGCTAAATACATGTTTGTACGAATAGTAGTAGGAGGGGATGAATATACCCAGGTTTTCGCTCCTTTGACACCTTTAGACCCCAAACCCCCGCCTCCACCCACTCCACCCCACCCCAGCCCCACCCCTCCAAAAACCAGTAAATCCGACGGCATCCGAAACCAAATCCGAAACCAATCCGAAACCGATAATTCTAGCGCATGCGCACAGCTGCCAAGTAATATTGCTGACATCAACAAAAATTCAAGCATGCGCAGTTGAGTAAGGGAAAGTCCCCTACTCAAACCCGACCACTTATTTGAAGTTGAAATCTGTTTATAATAAACATGAGTTGGTTCAGGAACGCTATCAGCAAACTATACAACACCGTGTCGGCACCAGTAGCAGCAACTCGCGACGCTCTTGCTGATAGAGTACGGAGCGTGCGGGATACCGTTACTTTCTATTATAACAAGGCGAAGGAGCAAATCTCGAGAGCGACAACGCTCCACGACGAGGTCCAACAGATCACCATCGAAGACGAATATCAGGGAATCGCCGACCTCAAACACATGTTCGGAGGGGAGAAGGAGCAAGCCACAAATACCGAGGGAATGGAGGACATCCAGCACATATTTGACGAGAATGACACTCAATGTTTGGAAGACGGAAACCGCATCAAGACGTGGCAGTTCAACAAGAACCTCAACCAACCGCTGGCGGAGGCTATCATGCGAAAAATCACACCCCGCGTCAACATGCGCGTCAAGGTAGTCTACAGTTTCAGCTGTGACATTTACAGAGGTGGTGGCGACGTGTCGGCCTACCACAAGACCAAGAGCTCCAAGTCACTCTCAAGCCTGGCGGAAATCGAAGCCTTCATGGAAGATTGCGAGATGAAGCGGCTCGATCTGGAGGATACAGAGTTCTAGACCAAGGCCTACCTACCACCTGACTGAACCATCGAGACCCCCGGAGCGTACGAGGGTAAGATAGTCTTTACGCACGTGCGGGTCAAGCTCATCTCTACGAGGGAGTCTCTACTCGGATGCGGCCCACCTCCGGACTGGCTGCGAAATAGGAGGTGCATCTACGCTATGGACGGTGAAGATGCCAGAACCGACAACCTGTGCTTTTGGCGATGCTTGGCTGTAAGGGAGAGGGTCGACGTAAAAAGGGGGACAGAGTTCCTAACAAGGCCAGCCCTCACCCTAGCCCGAGAGTACTACGAGGACTCCAAGCTAAAGCGTGAAGAGGTACGTGACACGAAGCTGGTGGACTTTGAGGGTATTGCCAAGCACTTCAAGATCAACATCAGAGTCTTTGAGCCCAAGAAGAACTCAGACAAGGCCCCATGGCGGCTAGTTTACGGGCAGAATCAGTACAAGTAGGGGTTAGACACGATCAACCTCGGCATGCTGGATGGACATTGTTTCTACATCAAGAAGATGGATTTTTGACCCAGAGCTGGGAATGCGAGGCTTGCGGTCAGATCTTCACACAAGCCTGCCACCTCACGCGGCATAAAAAAAACGAGTGCGAGGGCGTCAAGACGACGATCGTTTGCAAAGGCGAGAAGGTCAAGCGCATGCCGTGCAAGTCCGAAAAGGTCTTTTACGACGAAGATGGCTTCAGTTACGCGGCGTGTCAATGGCTAGAGGCAATGTCGGAGCAGACGGGGAGACACATACATCACGCGCTCTGTGGGAATGGCGGAGAACGTGTGATTCGTGATGGTGGGAAGGAGGTCAAACGGACTGATACCGTTAGAAAGTCAATGAAATGTAGTTTTTGAAACTGTCTCTATTTCTTCAGCACACGCTAACGGCTAGGATTGGTCCCACAATAAAAAATGACATATTTATCTCAATTTCTAAATAAAGCGCTACCACAGCGCTTAGTGTAATTGCTGAGTTCCAGCAATCATGTCAAATTAAGAAGAATGTTATTTCTTGGTGTCCAATTGTCTCATTTGTCACATTTATCAGGTCAAAGTCCAAAATCAGTTCAATTAAGTCCCACAGTCAATCGTTTCACTGTTAAAAGCGATGCAACCTAGTAATATCGGAAAAATATCGCTAAATACATGTTGGTACGAATACGTGACGCTGTAACTCAACCGTTGTAACTCAAACGGATTGACACCGTTAGAAAGTCAATGAAATGTAGTTTTTGAAATTGTCTCTAATACTTCAGCGCACGCTAGCCACTAGGATTGGTCCCACCGTAAAAAATGTCTTATTTATCTCAATGTCTAAATAAAGCGCTACCACAGCGCCAAGTGTAATTGCTGAGTTCCAGCAATCATGTCCAATTAAGAACAATTTTATTTCTTGGAGTCCAATTATCTCATTTATCACATTTGCAAGGTCAAAGCCCAAAATCAGTTCAATAAAGTGACACAGTCCATCGTTTCACTGTTAAAAGCGATGCAACCTAGTAATATCGGAAAAATATCGCTAAATACATGTTTCTACGAATATGTGACGCAACCGATGTAACTCAAACGGATTGATACCGTTAGAAAGTCAATGAAATGTAGTTTTTGAATCTGTCTCTATTTCTTCAGCGCGCGCTAACGGCTAGGATTGATCCCACAGTAAAAAATGACTTATTTTTCTAAATTTTTAAATAAAGCGCTACCACAGCGCCCAGTGTAATTGCTGAGTTCCAGCAATCATTTCAAATTAAGAAGAACGTTATCTCTTGCAGTCCAGTTGTCTCATTTATCACATTTATAAGGTCAAAGTCCAAAATCAGTTTAATTAAGTCACACAGTCAATCGTTTCACTGTTAAAAGCAATGCAACCTAGTATTATCAGAAAAATATGGCTAAATACATGTTTGTACGAATAGTAGTAGGAGGGGATGAATATACCCAGGTTTTCGCTCCTTTGACACCTTTAGACCCCAAAACCCCCGCCTCCACCCACTCCACCCCACCCCAGCCCCACCCCTCCAAAAACCAGTAAATCCGACGGCATCCGAAACCAAATCCGAAACCAATCCGAAACCGATAATTCTAGCGCATGCGCACAGCTGCCAAGTAATGTTGCTGACATCAACAAAAATTCAAGCATGCGCAGTTGAGTAAGGGAAAGTCCCCTACTCAAACCCGACCACTTATTTGAAGTTGAAATCTGTTTATAATAAACATGAGTTGGTTCAGGAACGCTATCAGCAAACTATACAACACCGTGTCGGCACCAGTAGCAGCAACTCGCGACGCTCTTGCTGATAGAGTACGGAGCGTGCGGGATACCGTTACTTTCTATTATAACAAGGCGAAGGAGCAAATCTCGAGAGCGACAACGCTCCACGACGAGGTCCAACAGATCACCATCGAAGACGAATATCAGGGAATCGCCGACCTCAAACACATGTTCGGAGGGGAGAAGGAGCAAGCCACAAATACCGAGGGAATGGAGGACATCCAGCACATATTTGACGAGAATGACACTCAATGTTTGGAAGACGGAAACCGCATCAAGACGTGGCAGTTCAACAAGAACCTCAACCAACCGCTGGCGGAGGCTATCATGCGAAAAATCACACCCCGCGTCAACATGCGCGTCAAGGTAGTCTACAGTTTCAGCTGTGACATTTACAGAGGTGGTGGCGACGTGTCGGCCTACCACAAGACCAAGAGCTCCAAGTCACTCTCAAGCCTGGCGGAAATCGAAGCCTTCATGGAAGATTGCGAGATGAAGCGGCTCGATCTGGAGGATACAGAGTTCTAGACCAAGGCCTACCTACCACTTGACTGAACCATCGAGACCCCCGGAGCGTACGAGGGTAAGATAGTCTTTACGCACGTGCGTGTCAAGCTCATCTCTACGAGGGAGTCTCTACTCGGATGCGGCCCACTTTCGGACTGGCTGCGAAATAGGAGGTGCATCTACGCTATGGACGGTGAAGATGCCAGAACCGACAACCTGTGCTTTTGGCGATGCTGTAAGGGAGAGGGTCGACGTAAAAAGGGGGACAGAGTTCCTAACAAGGCCAGCCCTCACCCTAGCCCGAGAGTACTACGAGGACTCCAAGCTAGAGCGTGAAGAGGTACGTGACACGAAGCTGGTGGACTTTGAGGGTATTGCCAAGCACTTCAAGATCAACATCAGAGTCTTTGAGCCCAAGAAGAACTCAGACAAGGCCCCATGGCGGCTAGTTTACGGGCAGAATCAGTACAAGTAGGGGTTAGACACGATCAACCTCGGCATGCTGGATGGACATTGTTTCTACATCAAGAAGATGGATTTTTGACCCAGAGCTGGGAATGCGAGGCTTGCGGTCAGATCTTCACACAAGCCTGCCACCTCACGCGGCATAAAAAAAACGAGTGCGAGGGCGTCAAGACGACGATCGTTTGCAAAGGCGAGAAGGTCAAGCGCATGCCGTGCAAGTCCGAAAAGGTCTTTTACGACGAAGATGGCTTCAGTTACGCGGCGTGTCAATGGCTAGAGGCAATGTCGGAGCAGACGGGGAAACACATACATCACGCGCTCTGTGGGCATGGCGGAGAACGTGTGATTCGTGATGGTGGGAAGGAGGTCTACAAAGTAGACGGCTATGAGCCCCAAACCAAAACAGTCTACGAATATCACGGCTGCAAGTGGCATGGATGCCCATGTCAACAGCAGAGAACCAACGCGGACAAAACTCGGTACGTTGTCACCAAGTTCAAGGAGGACCACATCCGAAAACTCGGCTACGGTCTCGTCACAGCCTGGGAGTGCGAGAACCCCCCAAAGATCAAGGGGTACTTCAAGAAAGAATTTCGACCCTACCCCCACTATATTGTGTTTGACTTTGAAGCCCTCCTAGCACCTTGACACCAGCGGCAAACATCCGATCTAACATACCTCTCGGAGCATATCCCAGTAAGTGTGGCCATTTACGATAGTTTGAGTGAAGATCCAACGTTCATCTTGCACAAGGATCCCAAGGTCTTGGTTACGCAGTTCGTTGAGGAGCTGGAGAAGAGACAAGCCCTCATCGTTGAAAAAGTCGAAACCCTCCACCCGAGACCGGAGGACTTTGACATGCTCCCGAAGATGGTTCAACAAGCTTGGAACGAGTGGGTGAACCGAGTGGCCGTGATCGGGTTTAACAGCGGAAACTATCAACCTGATCAAGCGGTACTTTGTCGAGCGAATTACCGACGACGAGAAAATCAAAGTGGCCAAAAAAGACAACGACTACATGTTCCTCACGACCTCGAGATTCAAATTCCTCGACATCAAAAACTTTCTCGCCCTTGGGATGAGTTACGCCGGCTGGTGCAAGTCTCTGGAATGTGGGCTCGAAAAGCTCGTGTTCCCTTACGAATGGCTGTCGAACTACGACAAGCTGAACCATGTCGGCCCCGTCGAGCACGAGGACTTCTACAATAGTCTTGTTGGGAAAAATACCCTCTCACCCGAGGAGTACGAGCAGTTCCGCGGAGAGTTTTACAAGCGAGGTTGCGTCACTATGATGGACTGGTTACGCGAGTACAACCTAGCCGATGTGGTACCCTTTGTTGAAGCCGTCGACAAGACGAGGCTGCAATACTACGAGGATAACATTGATATTTTGAAGGATGCTGTTAGCATTCCAGGTGTGTCGATGCGCTATGTCTTGAACAAGTCCCTACGTTTACACCCCGAGTTAGAACTCTACGCACCGGGGGAGCCCTGCAAGCACAAGTGTAAAGAGGACTGCTTCAAAACCCGGTGCAAGGCATGCAGCGAAGCTCAAAAAACCTGCAGCGAGTGCACGAGAAATGAGGCCTACGAGCTCTTGAGGACCGGGATGGTCGGCGGCCCCGCGATCGTCTTTTGCAGGTACCACGAGAGGGATGTGACAGCCATCAGATGTCACGTCTACAACGAACCCCGCGAATGCAAGACCATTCTCGGCTGCGACGCGAACATGCTCTACCCGAGTACCCTGCTGCAAGATTTCCCCTGCGGGAAGGAAAAGCTGATAAAGATTGCTGAACCGACAGCCAATCTCGAGGCGCTAAGACGGGGCGTTATAGACGGCTCGCTCTTCGGCTTTGCACAAGTCGATATAGAAGTGCCCCCAGAGCTGTATAACAAATTCAGCGAGATGTCCCCGCTCTTTGTGGTCAAGGAGATACCTGACACCCAAATCCCCGAGCACATGCACGTGTACTTAACCAAGACGGGGCGCAAACGTGTTCCAGGAACCAAAAAGCTCTTGGGGGTGATGAAAGCTGAAAAGATCCTGTTGTACACTCCTGTTCTAAAATGGTACTTCGAGCACGGGATGAAAGTCACCGCTTTTTACCAGTTCCTCAAGTACTCTAGAGGTAAGCCCTTTGCGTGGTTCCCGGAAGAGATTGCCGAGGCACGACGACAGTCTGATAAAGACCCCGACAAGCGCATCGCGGGAGATACTGTCAAGTTGAAGGGGAACTCGTTCTATGGGAAGATGATCGAGGACCTGGCAAGGCATGGCAACACCACGTTTACCAGAGATGAAAAGGAGGTCGATGCAGCTCTCCTAAGCCCCTACCTCGAAGACCTTGAAGAGATAGGAGATGCGTACGAGATCAGAAAGGGTAGGCACGGGGTCAGCATCGATAGAGCCTACCAGTGCGGCATAGCCGTCTATCAGCTGGCGAAGTTGCGCATGCTCGAGTTCTACTACGATTTCCTGGACAGGTACGTAGACCGTCGCGACTTTGAGTATGTGTACACAGAAAAGGACTCGGCGTATTTCGCCATCTCTGGAGAAGAGCTGCGAGCTGTCGTTCGCCCTGAATCCCTCGAGCAGTACGACGAGGACGTGAAACACTGGCTCGTCACCGACAAGCACTCGAGTCGAACGGGAGGGTTGTTCAAACCTGAATTCATCGGATCTAGGATGATTGCTTTGACTGCCAAGTGCTACTTTGTCGAGGGTCAAGAAGGCACGAAGTTTTCGTGCAAAGGGATGTCAAAGAGGCAGAATGAAGTGACGTGGTCTAGGTACATGGGGACGTTAAAGGGTAGTTTAGACACTGCGAAAAGTGTAGGTTTCCGGGTGTACCACTAGGCGGTAGTCACGTATGAGCAAAACAAGCTGGGGCTCTCGGCGTCTTATGACATGCGGAAGGTGCACGATGACGGTGTACATACCTCTCATCTTGTGTTGTAAGGCGAAAGGCAGCCGTCATGTCCCCATGTAGAATGGGGACATGACGCAATAATATATCCGTACGTCTTGATCATACTCATCTTCCTTAGATATCGCCGTATAATAAAGATGGTTGTAGACATTGCAGAGATATTTGATGGTGTCGACACACCAGCAGGAGTAGAAGCTCTCGAGTATCGCGACAAACCTATCGACAGAGTCGCAGACTGCGCTAGCAAACGTAGTGCCCTGAAAGGGGAAAAGGCGGCGAAAGCTCTGTCATCGCAGGCAATCAGTCTGTACACCAAAGCCGTAGGGCGTGTGGTGAAGCTCGACAGCGCAGAGGGCCTAAGGGCTGATATCGAAGAGGACCCTATCATCAAGGACTCCATGGCAGACTTGGGGGTCCTCGTGTACTATGCCTTTGGGAAGTTTTTGGCACCGCTGTTAGTAGCTGCGCATACTGTTAATCACTGTCAACTATCAGTGTCCAAGGTGGGTGAAGAGCAAGATGGTGAACATCAAGATAAAGATGGGAAATATTCTATCGAAGACATCAATGGACAATCGTGAACTGTACGAAGGAGTCAGCAGCCTGGCTCTAAATTTAACCAAACTCGGCACCCTACGATATACCGATTGGTGCAGTCTAGCGGGGGATTTGGGCGCGCATGGTCGAGACATTTTAACTCCGGCAGCGGATCGTTTCCCACCTCACACGTGTATATTAGAGATGAAACCCTATAAGAACGCGCTAAGATACTCAGGCGAATACGATTGAAAGCCACCAAGAGAGAAGTGCTTTTTGTAAGTCTAGGACTTACAAAAAATGAGTGTAGAACAGACACAAGAAGAGAGAGTTATTACTAAGCCAGTAAAGAATCCTGGGAGAGTTGCACAGGGTCACAAGTTGGCGGCACTGATGAAGAAGAGGAAGGAAGATCTGAAGCAACAAGAGGGTACTGTAGAATCTACAGTCAAAACCTCTTCTGGAGTGAGTTCTGTGCAGTCAGGTTATCTCTATGGCGCAGGCGGTCTCGCTGCCGTACTTACCGCTTGCGTGGCAGTCTATTACATACGTAAGCAGCCTGTAGCGGCTCGCCAGCCTGCTGAAACCCCAGAGCCATCGCCTAGTGGCTCCACAGGAGTACGTGCGCACATACAAAAGACCACGTCTAAGCCCAATATCGACATTTTCAAGATGAGATAAGCTTATAATAAATGACAACCAACGTTACACCGAAAGAGAAGGAAATCATCGACATGCTCTACGAGACCGTAGTCGATCTCGGCTTCACATTTGCCTACGCGATGGCTGGGAAGAAGTTTCTAGGCATTACGAGCCCCTCAACCAAGAAGGACTCGAGCGATGCCCTCAAGATGGTGGCCTACTTCACGGCGGGCAGGGCCAGTCGTGAAATGGCTGTTTCCAAGGGGTGGATCCCTGCATCGATAGTCCCAAAACCAAAATAGTTGACCACAATTCGTGTTTGTTCCTCCGTGCAAGGTTCTATCTGCTACCGGCAGACAGAATAAATGGCTCTTGACATTGTCAAGGATCCGCATACAGCGATCTTCACAGTACCGACAAGTTGCGGCAAAACGCAGCGAGTCCTCGACCTCCTGGAGAAGGGGTACAAGCACCTTTTCGACAACATCGGCATCCTGTGTTCCACTTTACGGTGGAATAAGACCTACCTAGAGAGATCCTCGCTCTGGAAAGATGACTACGTGTTCCTGATAGAGCCCAACAATCAACTCTTCAACTGGATCCAAAAACTCTCATCACTCTTAGTGGGCGAGGAGACGTTGTTTATCGTTGATGACATGATATCTGACGAGAGCCTCGATAAACGTCGACAGCCTCTGCTTGAATTGGCGGTCTTGGGCAGACACAGGAGGCACAGTTTATGGCTACTCACGCAGTCATATACGGCTCTCCCCAAGAACCTTCGACGTCAAAAGAAGCAACTCTTCTTCTGGTACCCCCATGAACGCGGTGACATGAAATTGATCGACGAAGAGACGAATATGATCTCATACTGGAATACTATCAAAGCTGGGTTGAAAAGATCGAAACACGCTTGTTTGTACGTGAGGCTTGAACACCCTCGGACTTGGAGGATTTTGAAGTGAGCGACCACCCAACACGATCCCCCAGACCTAAAACAATAAGATAACATGTCTTATCAAATTACTCTGTTTAATGCCGTGCCCGCGGGAGCCATCGAGACCTTGGTAAACAAACGGGGTCAACCTATGTTTACACGTGCTGACCTTGGGAGGTTTATGGGGATTGAAAAAATTGCAGGGTCGTATCGAGATATCATGACCATTTAGCGTCATGAAATAGGATTGGTTAGTAACCAATCCCTTGGAAGAGGGAAAAGTCCGCATGATGCCTTTGTTACGTTAGGAGGGGCCATCGAGATTACCGTCAATTCAAGAAAGCCCAAAGCCGTTGAGCTTATGAAGTGGCTAGCCGGAAAAGGTGTCGAAAAATTGGAAGATGAGGTCAGGGAGCAGCGCAAGCTACTCGAAGAAAAGGACGTGGCCATCGAGGACAGAGATATTGCCGTCGCCATACTCGAGGACAACCTCGAAGACAGGGATCGACAACTTATGGAACTCGAGGATGAAATTGAGGAGCTACGGCAACGTGCCGTACCCCATCTCGAATCTCCAGGAAAAGAGAATAGCATGGCCGTTATCCGAAAGAACAACGATGATCCCTGGCCATACCTTGCCATCTGTGGCCAACAGGGGTATGTAGCAAAAAATACGGAACAAGCTTGTGGATTACCCCAAGGGCGAGAATGTGGTACTGGCGGAGACCCCGAATTCCATTGTCCACTACAATTGTCTTCGAGAACGTGGATGTATCGAGGTAAACCCTGAGCGTGTGAGACATTTCAGGCTAGGCGAACACTACACGCATGAACGTCTGCTGGCACTCGCGGAATGAGTGATGTTCCCTCGCTGCGGGGGAACCGGTAGGTAACGCTTTTGTAGCTTGATCGAGCCCCAAAACGATAATATAAAATGTCTTATTTCGAACAATTACAAGATGAGGTCAGGGAGCAGCGCAAGCTAATCAAAGAGCAGCGCCATAGCTTTGCGCTCTTTGAACATGACCGCGAACATAGGGACGGAACCATCTCCAACCTAGAGGACGACCTTCAGGAGAGAGAGGATGAAATTGGTGAGCTGCGGCAGAGACATGTTGGTATGTTGTTAGACATTGGTGTACCACTGGCTGTGGTGATGGGAGGTATGATCGCTGTGCGGTTGACGATGATACGCTTGAGTTGTTAGACTTTGGACTATATAGTCCGAATGTGACGACCCAGGGCTGGGAATGCAAACCCTAGATTTTTGTAGCTCTCACAAGCCACAAAAACATTTACCACTCTTTGACATACTTTGGGGGTACCTGAACATCCTCAGAGATCAGCATCAACTCCTCTGACACAAAACTACGTTCGGCCCCACCGTCGAGATAGTACAACAGACGGGTACCGGTCACGATGCGGTCGAGTCTATACGTTTTCTTGCTCCACCATGCGTCGGTCGCACGTCTTTTATCATCACCGTGCTCTTCTCCAGGTTGCAGCAGGTACAAGTAAATACCATCCTCGGGTAGGGGGTTCTCTTGCGGATCCGGATGCTGCTGATCTTTCGTAAGTGGGACATCATCCATCTTAATTGCTTTGTTGGGTTTCATGCCGATCATGGCAGTTTTGGTGTTATTGAGACCCTTCACGATACTGTACAAGTGTTTGCATCCTGAGGTTTGAAGAGCCTCTCCGGGAGCACCTTGTTGTAGGATTCGACAAACGCCGTAAAAGTGTGTTGGTACTTAGTGGTTGCCCGCTTTAATTCGACCCCTTTGCTTTCTAGCAGTTTTGTCACGTCTGCCTTGAACTCGGAGCCGTTGTCGCACTGGAATGTCTTGGGATATTGAAGGCCACCGGGATTCGCGTAAATATCCTTGATCATAGCAGCGACTTCTCTAGCCTTCTTGGTTCTCAATGGTTTAGCTACTTTGTAGCGCGAGGCCACGTCGATGCCTGTGAGGATATACTTGTACGTATTGCCGTACAGCTTGCTAGCGCAGTGCCCCTGCGGAGCCTCAAGGCGATCTGCGACTCTGTCATGCGGCATATAGAGCAAGTCAAACTGATGCATTTCATTTGGCTTCGTGATGGTGAAATGCGGGTAGTTGATACGTTTAGGTCCTCGAATATGTCGGAGCCACAGAAGCTGACAAGTCAGCCAATGAGTAACCTCAGCCTTGGATAGACCGCTCTGGTCCCGCAGCAATTTGATGGCTTTCCGTCCGGTCCAGAGATGTTCCGGGGTATAGTAAATTTGGCTTAGCCTTTCAGCTTCATCCTCGGTAACGATATGCTTTACTTTCGACATGTTTATTAGACGCAGTCAGCGCATGTCGAAAACGTCCCGCGACCTTACATATACCTGTAGGCCATAAAGCCGAGGAGAGTCAGGGAACCTACCATGACCGTCAGCTCACCGTCTTGTTGGATTTTTGAAGGTGTGTAAAAATTCTTTAGTTGTGGGGCCTTCTTCTCGGAGGCAATGTAGTACTGGTACAGATCGTCATCGAGCTCCTTCAAGCTCTCCCCCGCTTGCCTTTTCACTTCCCGTTGCTTACCGAACCAATCCAATTTAGCCTGCCTATCTCTGATCCATTGAGCCTGCGCAGTATTTAACTTTTCGACTGCTTTGTCATGCCTCTTTCTCTCGGCCTCACCGCCGTGCCCCGAGAGCTTGGAAAAGAGATAATTTGAGCCGCTGAATGCTATAGCATTGATTAGCGCGCCCCCTGCCATAATCGTAAGAGTTGCCATTAATTGTTTAGTATTCCACAGCGTGGAAGCGCCCATCCAAAATGTTCAGCTGCGCGTCTTGGAACAAGTACACGTAACAGGGTATGTCGCCGCTCCCGTCGGCTTTCTTGGTCATGTGGAGAGTTATACCGTCACTGTGTCTCTGTAGGGGTCTCCCAGAACCGTGTAGGGTATTATCTGAGGACGATCTAAAGTCGATAAACAGGGCGTATCTTTCGGTGAAAAACTGACAGATGGTAATATTAGAGCCATGGCTACCAAACAAGTTCACGACTTGTTCAAAATGATTCTTGCCAAGCATGGCGTGGCTGTATAGCTCGTTAGGCTCGCCTTCGACAGTGATCGAAATCTTCTCGATCTTGGGGTTGTAGAATGTCTCGTTTAAGCCGAAGTAGGCCTTCACTTGCGCGGGGTCAACGAACAGTAGTAGCACTCCCTTGAGACTCTTGGCGGGTGTATCGATCTGGAGGTTATAGCTGGTATCAGACTTTTTCATGGTGACCACCTTGCTGCGGAGTACCCGTTCATAGGGCAAAGCGAGTCTCGAATATCGTGACATCATAGCACTTGCTAGGCCCTCGTGGTGTACTTTGTCAAACTCTAGGGCAGTGTGGGTAATCTTGTACTGAGCATCCGCTGCTTTGGCTGGCGTAGACCCTGATACTGGTGTACCTGCATCCTTTATGACGTCACCATAAGACGCAAAGTGCAAGACAAATTGTAGCCTGTCATGCAGTCCTCCCTGGTAGAAAGGTAAGTCTCTGGTGAGCTCGAACATCTTGCCCAGCGGTATACAGAAGGTGTTGCCGTACGCCGCCACGATCGATTTTTCCTCGGGCGTACCCGCATGGTCGGTAGCTTTTACCTGGAGGGCTCTGATGGTACCATCGTTGTGGTTGATGCCTTCCAGAATTAGGTTGTTCTCACGATCAAACTTGGTCAGCCACAAGTCCCTGTAGACCGCTAGGGTGTTGTAGTCGCTGATGTTCTGCACCTCGTTGCCGTTCAACGTGATACGTAGGTTTTGCACCAGGGCCTTGCCAATGTTGCTGACAATGGTTCTCTTCGTGTTCGTACCCTCAAGCTCCAGGTTGAAAAGGAGCTTGAGAGAGCCTGGGAAAATGACGTCGTCCCGCCCCATGTTTGGTACGTCGATATACAAGTCCTCATTCTGGTTGATCGTACTGGGGACGTGGGAGACTTTAACACGTTGCTTCTTGCCTTTCATGCCCAGCATAGTCTTGACTTCTGTGTAGGGATCAAGTTTAGTTCCGAACATGTTACTCATGGTTTATTAGTAGGGTCTTGCGTGTTGCATAAATGGCTGATAATCCAGGATTTACGCATGAGGATGATATTGAAAAGACTGGTGGGAATGATGATAGGCCTGATGATGGTAGGCAACAGCTTCCACAACTTCCATCAACCCCGGGGTTGAGTCCAAGAATACAACAACATTTTGAGGGGGACATCGCGGACGAGGCCAATAAGACTTTTTTGGAAGATAAGGTCAAGGATCTATACACGACACTTAGTAGTAATCCGAGATCCGGGGGATTAAAAATCCCGATGACAATTAGTGATTTCACACTTCGTGGGAGGCGTATATATTTCAAAGGCATAGATATTAGCGAAATGATCTATAAAGAGAATGGCTTTGAATTAAGGTCCTTCGGTGCTATCCTAACAAATTTGAAGGTAAGCCTCGTGCGCGGCTTGGGATTTAGCGACTTTACCACCGCAACACCCAACAAGGGCGGTAATGAAGGGGCCCAGAACCTCATCCAGGATGTTGATGTACTTGTATTTAATAACCCCCTGGATAAAGAGGAGGGGGCGAGATAATCGAGATGAAAACGGTGGAGAAAGGAGTGGAAGGTATTCAAAATTTCGCCTATGAGGTGGATGGTTTTATCGATACCGCGTTTGCTGGTATTGACAATGAGAACGAGGAGGTTGATATAAGGGGGATAAAACTTGAAATTGAGGGCCTGCAGGAAAAGATCAAAAATTTAAAGACAGAGATATTCACATTTAATAGCGAGATTGACAAGGCAAAGGGTAAGGTGAAAGAACTCGGAAGAAGAAGGTCGGGGCAGATGAGGGCAGGGCGAAAGAACTCGATGGGGAAATCAAGTAGCTTGAGAAGAAAATTGCTGAATTAAAACAGAAAAGGAAGGATGCACTGGGTGCTCATGGTCCACTTTCCTCCGAGATTTTTAAGCATCTGAAAAATATCAAGGCCGAGTTGATGAAAATTGCCGGAGATGACAGCTCTCTACTTGAGAAGCTCGAAATCCTCTTCAAGGAACAAGGCTTGACTATTGCGAGTATCGTCTCCGCCGTTGGCTTGCTCGTCGCAACCATCGTGCTCGCTGTTACTGGCGGTGGTGGAGGAGGGGGTGCTGCAGCGGCAAGAGGGAGTGCCGCAGGGAAGGGGTTTGTGGAGAAGCAGCTTGAAAGGCTCGGAAAGTTCCTGAAGTATCTAGCAGGGAAGGCGGATGCGGCGCTACCAGGGATTATTGGCAGCGTTGTCTCGTTCTTTTTGAGGGTAGTAGCAACAGTCGTGGAATACGTGGCGAGGCATCTATACATGGCCATCGCTGCTGCCGTTGGGTTTGTCGTGCTAGCAACGCTGAACGGAGTTCCCTACGTCGGGAAGGGCGCGAAGCCGTAGATCTCCTCAGTCTAGTGTGTTGATCAACACATTAGACCTATTTTTTCAGCCAAATATAGCAAAGGATTAGTCCTACCCCTGTTGTAATCAAGGCGGCATTGGTATCCTCATGCTGATTTTTCCCGCCTCCCAGGAGTTCGATGGGGCCCTTCCGCTGGGCCCCTATCTCATGCCAATTTTGGTTGGCATTTGGGCTAAGGGTGGCACCCCTACCCCCAATTTCCTCCCTTGGGGGTTTGACGACCTGCTCGAGATGCTTAGTGTGGGGGCATGGCATGCCGGGTATGCTTGAGGGGCGTGGCATGCTTGATAGCCCGCTCCGTAGGGTTGCTATTCACATCAACTTGGGCACCGACATTGACATTGGCAGGTGCTATGAGGATGTTATTGTTATACCCTACCATTTTGCCTATGCGCAATTCATGGTCGGAAGGCAGCATGTACACGCTGGGCATGACGGCGAAGTTTACCGGAGTCCGAGCATATTGCAAGACCTTCTAGAATTCCGTGATGTCATGCCCTACGTTTTCTTGACGCTTTACCATGGCTTCAAATTTTTGCATCAATATTTGCCTTGCTGTGTAGTTATCCGCACCTGAGCCGAGTAAGGATGCCTTTGCCCCTGCTTGAGACCCTAATAACAAGACCACGTAGACGCGAATACTCTCGCTTAGCTTGGTCAGACCCTCTGATGTCAAGCCTTGACTTGTGGGGGTGATGAATTTGGCCCAATCACCCTCAACTTGGGGCCACCATCTACCGTTGGTGAGTGACGCCGATACCGATTTGGTCTTGTATAGACTATTGGGGTCCGCACCATATTCACGACATACTTGCGCATATCCGGCTGGTGACTAGGGATTCTTATAGCGTGAGAACCCATCGTTGAAAGACATGGGTGCCTTCATCCTTGCTAGGATGCGTTGCATGTGATAGTACACGTGAAATTTGAAGATGGCGTTGACAAGCGGCACGGAGCCTGTTAGGTGTTTGGCAGAGATGCCCAAGGCTGTCGTCGCGCAATGGCAGGCGAAATTCACTTGGATGTTCCAGTAGTCGAGGGCTTGCCCTTTCGTCCAGCCCTGAATGACAGGGTTGTTCAAGTACGTACTTGTCACCTTGATGGGGTATTTGGTGAACTCGGGGAATAATACGGGGATATGCGAGCCCGTAGACACGTACAGGTCCTGATGCTCCAAGTTAGTTACACCAAGTGGCCATTCACCCCTGTTGGAGTGGTACTTTGCCCTCGGATTGTACGAGTAAATGTTCATCTTTTCTTATTAGAACAAAGATGAAACAGCTCTATATCACCGATATATACAACCCCACGATATTCAAGCCTCATCTGGGGGAGAACACGAGGATCGCTCTAAAGTCGATCAGTATTCGACCTACGTGGTCAAACATCTACATTAAGAGCGAGATCAACATCTATAAGACGGGCGGCAATCTGAATATGGGGCCGTTGGAAGTCCTCATCTCTATTGAGCCGGGTTTGTATCGAATCGAGGATCTCGCGGCTATTGTCAACAACCAAGCAGGAGACAGGATCAAGCTATTCGTACTCACGAATGGACGCTGCAGGCTTAGAGTTAACAAGGGGTACGTTGTGATAATAGATCAACCACTGCAGGACATTATTGGACGGGCCTTCGATAATAAGTTAAAGTTTACAGCGGGCGACCATGACAGCTTCTACAAAACTGATGTTTACCAGCGGTTAAGACTCGTTTACCCTCAGTTAGATGAAGAGGACTGCCTGCTAGATGGAAGCAAATCTAAGATTCTCGCCCTGCTTCCCACTAAGACGCTTGACGCTTGGGGGGACCTGGTTACGTGGAGTTTTGACACTCCAATCTACCTTCCTTTACAGGGCTCCACAGATCGCCTGGAGTTCATGCTGACAGACGAGCACCATCACGATAATAATGTGGCCTTCGCAGGACTAACAATGCATCTGCTTATAGAATAAATGAATGATGTAACCAAGCTTTATCCGAACTTACCGAGTGCTCCCGAGGGGGAGCCCGATGAAAGCCAAGTGTACAGACTCAAGAAGATCGAAGAGGTCGAGCAGTACCTACGAAACGAATCAAAGGAGCGGGATAAACTCGCTAAAAACTTCAAGATGCATGGGACATGGGTTAGATTCACGGATCATGGATTGCTAGCTGTGTCGGTAATCACGTCAGGTGTTGGTATTGGTAGCATGTTGTCAGGAATCGGGGTACCGCTGGCCGTGGCCATGGGTGGCATCACGATTGCTGTAGGATTAGGGCAAGCGGGTCTGCGGAATGCGGGGAAGAAGTTGGACGTTAAGTCGAAGAAGCACGAGAGCATCAGACTATTAGCAGAAACCAAATTGAATAGTGTTGTCGATCTCATCAGTAAGGCTGTGGAGAATGGGAAAGTCGATGAGTATGAGTTCAGCCTGATTCTGCAGGAGAAACAACGATATATGATGCTCAAGGAGCAAGTCCAACAACGAACGAGAAAGATCGTAGATTCCATCAATGATCGGGAGCGACACCAGATATTTCTGCCATGCATGAAGAGTGCAAGGTTTACAAAAGGGACCGTCTGTTTGCAATGAGACGTCCTTGTACTTGGCCTTGTGAATCATCTCTAGAAGAGTGGCCTTGTTGAGAGTTGAGTAGCCCTTTAAACCCAGTGCCTTCGCTTCTTTCATCAGTTCTGAAACCTTCATGATGTTTGTTTGTATGGTTGGGGTTCAACCATAGAAACTTCGAACCACCGTCACATATCGAGGAGGCTTCCTATCCATTCAAGTCTCCGTGGCTCTTGCCCCACTCCACAATATCTCGAGATCCTTCTTTTCCTCTTCCCTAAAGCCCCATTCTATAACTCTGTCGGGATGCCACGTTATTGGGCCTAGCTCATCCCTAATACTGGCCTTCTCCCTTTTTCTCGAGCGATAGGCTTCGAGCGGTCGATGATCAGTGCTACTGCTACACATTTCCCGGGTAACAAACCAATCGGGAACAAACTTGAGCAGCCAGGGAAACTTTTCAACAGTCCCGGTACACATTTCCTGAGTCTTGAAATAATCCGGAACAAACCGCAGCGACGCGAGATTTTCTTGAACTGCCCTGATACACATTTCTTGAGTCTTGAAATCGTCGGGAACATACCTGAGCATCCTTGGATACTCTCCAACTGCCTTGTTACACATTTCCTGGTTCTTGACAAGGTCAGGGACATCGTTGATCAGCCATGGTATCCGTTCAACTGCCCCGGTACACATTTCCTCTGTTTTGAAATCGTCCGGAACAAAATCGGGCCTCAGTGGTTCCCTTTCAACAGCACTGGAACACATTTCCCGGGTCTTAAAATGCTCCGGAACATCCCGGAGCCCCCTGGGATATTCTTGAACCGCCTTAATGCACATTTCCTGGGTCTTGAAATGGTCCGGAACATCTTTGATCAGCCATGGCATCTGTTCAACCGCCCCATTGTACATTTCCTGGGTCTTGACCTGGTCTTCTGGTGCCAACACGGTGTCATACAGTTTGCTGATAGCGTTCCTGAACCAACTCATCTTTATTATGGGTAGCTTCCAACTTCAAATAGCGTGGTTGAGCTTTGAGTAGGGGACTTTCCCTTACTCAACTGCGCATGCTCGAAGTTTTGTTGATGTCAGCAATGTTACTTGACAGCTGTGTGCATGCGCTAGAACTATCGGTTTCGGATTGGTTTCGGATTTTGGTTTCGGATGCCGTCGGATTTACCGGTTTTTGGAGAAGTGGGGCTGGGGTGGGGGTGGAGGGGGTGGAGGGGGTGGAGGCGGGGGTTGTGGAGTCTAAAGGTGTCAAAGGAGCGAAAACCTGGGCATATTCATCCCCTCCTACTATTCGAATATGTGACGCAACCGTTGTAACTCAAACGGATTGATACCGTTAGAAAGTCAATGAAATGTAGTTTTTGAAACTGTGTCTATTTCTTCAGCGCGCGCTAGCGACTAGGATTGGTCCCACCGTAAAAAATGTCTTATTTATCTCAATTTCTAAATAAATCGCTACCACAGCGCCCAGTGTAATTGCCGAGTTCCAGCAATCATTTCAAATTAAGAAGAACGTTATTTCTTGCTGTCCAGTTGACTCATTTATCACATTTATAAGGTCAAAGTCCAAAATCAGTTCAATTAAGTCACATAGTCAATCGTTTCACTGTTAAAAGCAATGCAACCTAGTAATATCAGAAAAATATGGCTAAAAACATGTCTGTACGAATATGTGACGCAACAGTTGTAACTCAAACGGATTAATACCGTTAGAAAGTCAATGAAATTTAGTTTTTGAAACTGTCTCTATGTCTTCAGCGCGCGCTAACGACTAGGATTGGTCCCACAGTAAAAAATGACTTATTTATCTAAATTTTTAAATAAAGCGCTATCACAGCGCCCAGTGTAATCGTTGAGTTCCATCAATTATGTCAAATTAAGAAGAATGTTATTTCTTGGAGTCCAATTGTCTTATTTATCACATTTATAAGGTCAAATTCCAAAATCAGTTCAATTAACTCACATAGTCAATCGTTTCACTGTTAAAAGCGATGCAACCTAGTAATATCAGAAAAATATCGCTAAATACATGTTGGTACGAATATGTGACGCAACCGTTGTAACTCAAACGGATTGATACCGTTAGAAAAGCATTTGAAATGTAGTTTCTGAAACTGTCTCTATTTCTTCAGCGCGCGCTATCGGCTAGGATTGGTCCCACCGTAAAAAATGTCTTATTTATCTCAATTTCTAAATAAAGCGCTACCACAGCGCAAAGGGTAATTGCTGAGTTCCAGCAATCATGTCAAATTAAGAAGAATGTTATTTCTTGGAGTCCAATTGTCTCATTTATCACATTTATAAGGTCAAATTCCAAAATCAGTTCAATTAACTCACATAGTCAATCGTTTCACTGTTAAAAGCGATGCAACCTAGTAATATCAGAAAAATATCGCTAAATACATGTTGGTACGAATATGTGACGCAACCGTTGTAACTCAAACGGATGGATACCGTTAGAAAAGCATTTGAAATGTAGTTTCTGAAACTGTCTCTATTTCTTCAGCGCGCGCTATCGGCTAGGATTGGTCCCACCGTAAAAAATGTCTTATTTATCTCAATTTCTAAATAAAGCGCTACCACAGCGCCCAGTGTAATTGCTGAGTTCCAGCAATCATTTCAAATTAAGAAGAACGATATTTCTTGCAGTCCAATTGTGTCATTTATCACATTTATAAGGTCAATGTCCAAAATCAGTTCAATTAAGTCCCACAGTCAATCGTTTCACTGTTAAAAGCGATGCAACCTAGTAATATTAGAAAAATATCGCTAAATACATGTTGGTACGAATATGTGACGCAACCGTTGTAATTCAAACGGATTGATACCGTTAGAAAAACATTTGAAATGTAGTTTCTGAAACTGTCTCTATTTCTTTAGTGCGCGCGAACGGATAGGATTGGTCCCACAGTAAAAAATGACTTAATTATCTAAATTTTTAAATAAAGCGCTACCACAGCGCCCAGTGTAATTGCTCAGTTCCAGCAATCATGTCAAATTAAGAAGCATGGAGTACGATTGTCTCATTTATCACATTTATAAGGTCGGTTCAATTAAGTCCCACAGTCAATCGTTTCACTGTTAAAAGCGATGAAAGCTAGTAGTGTCAGAAAAATATCGCTAAACACATGTTGGTACGAATATGTGACGCAACCGTTGTAACTCAAACGGATTGATACCGCTAGAAAGTCAATGAAATGTAGTTTTTGAATCTGTCTCTATTTCTTTAGCGCGCGCTAACGGCTAGGATTGGTCCCACAGTAAAAAATGACTTATTTATCTAAATTTTTAAATAAATCGCTACCACAGCGCCCAGTGTAATTGCTGAGTTCCAGCAATCATGTCAAATTAAGAAGATTGTTATTTCTTGGAGTACAATTGTCTCATTTATCACATTTATAAGGTTAAAGTCCAAAACCAGTTCAATTAAGTCCCACGGTCAATCGTTTCACTGTTCAAAGCGATGCAACCTGGTAATATCAGAAAAATATCGCTAAATACATGTTGGTACGAATATGTGACGCAAACGGTTTTAACTCAAACGAACTGATGCCGTTAGAAAGTCAATGAAATGTAGTTTTTGAAACTGTCTCTATTTCTTCAGTGCGTGCTAACGGCTAGTATTGGTCCCACAGTAAAATATGACTTATTTATCTAAATTTCTAAATAAAGCGCTACCACAGCGCCCAGTGTAATCGCTGAGTTCCAGCAATCATGTCAAATTAAGAAGAATGTTATTTCTTGGAGTCAATTGTCTCATTTATCAAATTTTTAAGGTCAAAGTCCAAAATCAGTTCAATTAAATCCCACAGTCAATCGTTTCACTGTTAAAAGCGATGCAACCTAGTAATATCGGAAAAATATCGCTAAATACATGTTGGTACGAATATGTGACGCAACCGTTGTAACTCAAACGGATTGATACCGTTAGAAAGTCAATGAAATGTAGTTTTTGAATCTGTCTCTATTTCTTTAGCGCGCGCTAACGGCTAGGATTGGTCCCACAGTAAAAAATGACTTATTTATCTAAATTTTTAAATAAAGCGCTACCACAGCGCCCAGTGTATTTGCTGAGTTCCATCAATCATGTCAAGTTAAGAAGATTGTTATTTCTTGGAGTACAATTGTCTCATTTATCACATTTATAAGGTTAAAGTCCAAAACCAGTTCAATTAAGTCCCACGGTCAATCGTTTCACTGTTCAAAGCGATGCAACCAGGTAATATCAGAAAAATATCGCTAAATACATGTTGGTACGAATATGTGACGCAACCGTTGTAACTCAAACGGACTGATACCGTTAGAAAGTCAATGAAATGTAGTTTTTGAAACTGTCTCTATTTCTCCCGTGCGTGCTAACGGCTAGTATTGGTCCCACAGTAAAATATGACTTCTTTATCTAAATTTCTAAATAAAGCGCTACCACAGCGCCCAGTGTAATCGCTGAGTTCCAGCAATCATGTCAAATTAAGAAGAATGTTATTTTTTCGAGTCCAATTGTCTCATTTATCAAATTTTTAAGGTCAAAGTCCAAAATCAGTTCAATTAAATCCCACAGTCAATCTTTTCACTGTTAAAAGCGATGCAACCTAGTAATATCGGAAAAATATCGCTAAATACATGTTGGTACGAATATGTGACGCAACCGTTGTAACTCAAACGGATTGATACCGTTAGAAAGTCAATGAAATGTAGTTTTTGAATCTTTCTCTATTTCTTTAGCGCGCGCCAACGGCTAGGATTGGTCCCACAGTAAAAAATGACTTATTTATCTAAATTTTTAAATAAAGCGCTACCACAGCGCCCAGTGTATTTGCTGAGTTCCAGCAATCATGTCAAAGTAAGAAGAATGTTATTTCTTGGAGTACAATTGTCTCATTTATCACATTTATAAGGTCAAAGTCCAAAATCAGTTCAATTAAGTCCCACAGTCATTTGTTTCACGGTTAAAAGCGATGCAACCTAGTGATATCGGAAAAATATCGCTAAATACATGTTGGTACGAATATGTGACGCAACCGTTGTAACTCAAACGGATTGATACCGTTAGAAAGTCAATGAAATGTAGTTTTTGAATCTGTCTCTATTTCTTTAGCGCGCGCTAACGGCTAGGATTGGTCCCACAGTAAAAAATGACTTATTTATCTAAATTTTTAAATAAAGCGCTACCACAGCGCCCAGTGTAATCGCTGAGTTCCAGCAATCATGTCAAATTAAGAAGAATGTTATTTCTTCGAGTCCAATTGTCTCATTTATCAAATTTTTAAGGTCAAAGTCCAAAATCAGTTCAATTAAATCCCACAGTCAATCTTTTCACTGTTAAAAGCGATGCAACCTAGTAATATTGGAAAAATATCGCTAAATACATGTTGGTACGAATATGTGACGCAACCGTTGTAACTCAAACGGATTGATACCGTTAGAAAGTCAATGAAATGTAGTTTTTGAATCTGTCTCTATTTCTTTAGCGTGCGCCAACGGCTAGGATTGGTCCCACAGTAAAAAATGACTTATTTATCTAAATTTTTAAATAAAGCGCTACCACAGCGCCCAGTGTAATTGCTGAGTTCCAGCAATCATGTCAAAGTAAGAAGAATGTTATTTCTTGGAGTACAATTGTCTCATTTATCACATTTATAAGGTCAAAGTCCAAAATCAGTTCAATTAAGTCCCACAGTCAATTGTTTCACGGTTAAAAGCGATGCAACCTAGTAATATCGGAAAATATCGCTAAATACATGTTGGTACGAATATGTGACGCAACCGTTGTAACTCAAACGGATTGATACCGTTAGAAAAGTCAATGAAATGTAGTTTTTGAAACTGTCTCTATTTCTTCAGCGGGTGCTAACGGCTAGGATTGGTCCCACAGTAAAATATGACTTATTTATCTAAATTTTAAATAAAGCGCTACCACAGCGCCCAGTGTAATCGCTGAGTTCCAGCAATCATGTTAAATTAAGAAGAATGTTATTTCTTGGAGTCCAATTGTCTCATTTATCAAATTTTAAGGTCAAAGTCCAAAATCAGTTCAATTAAATCCCACAGTCAATCTTTTCACTGTTAAAAGCGATGCAACCTAGTAATATCGGAAAAATATCGCTAAATACATGTTGGTACGAATATGTGACGCAACCGTTGTAACTCAAACGGATTGATACCGTTAGAAAGTCAATGAAATGTAGTTTTTGAATCTGTCTCTATTTCTTTAGCGTGCGCCAACGGCTAGGATTGGTCCCACAGTAAAAAATGACTTATTTATCTAAATTTTTAAATAAAGCGCTACCACAGCGCCCAGTGTATTTGCTGAGTTCCAGCAATCATGTCAAAGTAAGAAGAATGTTATTTCTTGGAGTACAATTGTCTCATTTATCACATTTATAAGGTCAAAGTCCAAAATCAGTTCAATTAAGTCCCACAGTCAATCGTTTCACGGTTAAAAGCGATGCAACCTAGTAATATCGGAAAAATATCGCTAAATACATGTTGGTACGAATATGTGACGCAACCGTTGTAACTCAAACGGACTGATACCGTTAGAAAGTCAATGAAATGTAGTTTTTGAAACTGTCTCTATTTCTCCAGTGCGTGCTAACGGCTAGTATTGGTCCCACAGTAAAATATGACTTATTTATCTAAATTTCTAAATAAAGCGCTACCACAGCGCCCAGTGTAATCGCTGAGTTCCAGCAATCATGTCAAATTAAGAAGAATGTTATTTCTTGGAGTCCAATTGTCTCATTTATCAAATTTTTAAGGTCAAAGTCCAAAATCAGTTCAATTAAATCCCACAGTCAATCGTTTCACTGTTAAAAGCGATGCAACCTAGTAATATCGGAAAAATATCGCTAAATACATGTTGGTACGAATATGTGACGCAACCGTTGTAACTCAAACGGATTGATACCGTTAGAAAGTCAATGAAATGTAGTTTTTGAAACTGTCTCTATTTCTTCAGCGCGCGCTAACGGCTAGGATTGGTCCCACAGTAAAAAATGACTTATTTATCTAAATTTTTAAATAAAGCGCTACCACAGCGCCCAGTGTAATTGCTGAGTTCCAGCAATCATGTCAAATTAAGAAGAATGTTATTTCTTGGAGTCCAATTGTCTCATTTATCACATTTATAAGGTCAAAGTCCAAAATCAGTTCAATTAAGTCCCACAGTCAATCGTTTCACTGTTAAAAGCGATGCAACCTAGTAATATCGGAAAAATATCGCTAAATACATGTTGGTACGAATATGTGACGCAACCGTTGTAACTCAAACGGATTGATACCGTTAGAAAGTCAATGAAATGTAGTTTTTGAATCTGTCTCTATTTCTTTAGCGCGCGCCAACGGCTAGGATTGGTCCCACAGTAAAAATGACTTATTTATCTAAATTTTTAAATAAAGCGCTACCACAGCGCCCAGTGTAATTGCTGAGTTCCAGCAATCATGTCAAATTAAGAAGAATGTTATTTCTTGGAGTACAATTGTCTCATTTATCACATTTATAAGGTCAAAGTCCAAAATCAGTTCAATTAAGTCCCACAGTCAATCGTTTCACTGTTAAAAGCGATGCAACCTAGTAATATCGGAAAAATATCGCTAAATACATGTTGGTACGAATATGTGACGCAACCGTTGTAACTCAAACGGACTGATACCGTTAGAAAGTCAATGAAATGTAGTTTTTGAAACTGTCTCTATTTCTTCAGCGCGCGCTAACGGCTAGGATTGGTCCCACAGTAAAAAATGACTTATTTATCTAAATTTTTAAATAAAGCGCTACCACAGCGCCCAGTGTAATTGCTGAGTTCCAGCAATCATGTCAAATTAAGAAGAATGTTATTTCTTGGAGTACAATTGTCTCATTTATCACATTTATAAGGTCAAAGTCCAAAATCAGTTCAATTAAGTCCCACAGTCAATCGTTTCACTGTTAAAAGCGATGCAACCTAGTAATATCGGAAAAATATCGCTAAATACATGTTGGTACGAATATGTGACGCAACCGTTGTAACTCAAACGGATTGATACCGTTAGAAAGTCAATGAAATGTAGTTTTTGAATCTGTCTCTATTTCTTTAGCGCGCGCTAACGGCTAGGATTGGTCCCACAGTAAAAAATGACTTATTTATCTAAATTTTTAAATAAAGCGCTACCACAGCGCCCAGTGTAATTGCTGAGTTCCAGCAATCATGTCAAAGTAAGAAGAATGTTATTTCTTGGAGTACAATTGTCTCATTTATCACATTTATAAGGTCAAAGTCCAAAATCAGTTCAATTAAGTCCCACGGTCAATCGTTTCACTGTTCAAAGCGATGCAACCTGGTAATATCAGAAAAATATCGCTAAATACATGTTGGTACGAATATGTGACGCAACCGTTGTAACTCAAACGGACTGATACCGTTAGAAAGTCAATGAAATGTAGTTTTTGAAACTGTCTCTATTTCTCCAGTGCGTGCTAACGGCTAGTATTGGTCCCACAGTAAAATATGACTTCTTTATCTAAATTTCTAAATAAAGCGCTACCACAGCGCCCAGTGTAATCGCTGAGTTCCAGCAATCATGTCAAATTAAGAAGAATGTTATTTCTTGGAGTCCAATTGTCTCATTTATCAAATTTTTAAGGTCAAAGTCCAAAATCAGTTCAATTAAATCCCACAGTCAATCGTTTCACTGTTAAAAGCGATGCAACCTAGTAATATCAGAAAAATATCGCTAAATACATGTTGGTACGAATATGTGACGCAACCGTTGTAACTCAAACGGATTGATACCGTTAGAAAGTCAATGAAATGTAGTTTTTGAATCTGTCTCTATTTCTTTAGCGCGCGCTAACGGCTAGGATTGGTCCCACAGTAAAAAATGACTTATTTTATCTAAATTTTAAATAAAGCGCTACCACAGCGCCCAGTGTAATTGCTGAGTTCCAGCAATCATGTCAAAGTAAGAAGAATGTTATTTCTTGGAGTACAATTGTCTCATTTATCACATTTATAAGGTCAAAGTCCAAAATCAGTTCAATTAAGTCCCACAGTCAATCGTTTCACGGTTAAAAGCGATGCAACCTAGTAATATCGGAAAAATATCGCTAAATACATGTTGGTACGAATATGTGACGCAACCGTTGTAACTCAAACGGATTGATACCGTTAGAAAGTCAATGAAATGTAGTTTTTGAATCTGTCTCTATTTCTTTAGCGCGCGCTAACGGCTAGGATTGGTCCCACAGTAAAAAATGACTTATTTATCTAAATTTTTAAATAAAGCGCTACCACAGCGCCCAGTGTATTTGCTGAGTTCCAGCAATCATGTCAAAGTAAGAAGAATGTTATTTCTTGGAGTACAATTGTCTCATTTATCACATTTATAAGGTCAAAGTCCAAAATCAGTTCAATTAAGTCCCACAGTCAATTGTTTCACGGTTAAAAGCGATGCAACCTAGTAATATCGGAAAAATATCGCTAAATACATGTTGGTACGAATATGTGACGCAACCGTTGTAACTCAAACGGATTGATACCGTTAGAAAGTCAATGAAATGTAGTTTTTGAAACTGTCTCTATTTCTTCAGCGCGCGCTAACGGCTAGTATTGGTCCCACAGTAAAAAATGACTTATTTATCTAAATTTCTAAATAAAGCGCTACCACAGCGCCCAGTGTAATCGCTGAGTTCCAGCAATCATGTCAAATTAAGAAGAATGTTATTTCTTGGAGTCCAATTGTCTCATTTATCACATTTATAAGGTCAAAGTCCAAAATCAGTTCAATTAAGTCCCACAGTCAATCGTTTCACTGTTAAAAGCGATGCAACCTAGTAATATCGGAAAAATATCGCTAAATACATGTTGGTACGAATATGTGACGCAACCGTTGTAACTCAAACGGACTGATACCGTTAGAAAGTCAATGAAATGTAGATTTTGAAACTGTCTCTATTTCTTCCAGCGGGCGCTAACGGCTAGTATTGGTCCCACAGTAAAAATATGACTTATTTATCTAAATTTCTAAATAAAGCGCTACCAACAGCGCCCAGTGTAATCGCTGAGTTCCAGCAATCATGTCAAATTAAGAAGAATGTTATTTCTTGGAGTCCAATTGTCTCATTTATCACATTTATAAGGTCAAAGTCCAAAATCAGTTCAATTAAGTCCCACAGTCAATCTTTTCACTGTTAAAAGCGATGCAACCTAGTAATATCGGAAAAATATCGCTAAATACATGTTGGTACGAATATGTGACGCAACCGTTGTAACTCAAACGGATTGATACCGTTAGAAAGTCAATGAAATGTAGTTTTTGAATCTGTCTCTATTTCTTTAGCGCGCGCTAACGGCTAGGATTGGTCCCACAGTAAAAAATGACTTATTTATCTAAATTTTTAAATAAAGCGCTACCACAGCGCCCAGTGTATTTGCTGAGTTCCAGCAATCATGTCAAAGTAAGAAGAATGTTATTTCTTGGAGTACAATTGTCTCATTTATCACATTTATAAGGTCAAAGTCCAAAATCAGTTCAATTAAGTCCCACAGTCAATCGTTTCACTGTTAAAAGCGATGCAACCTAGTAATATCGGAAAAATATCGCTAAATACATGTTGGTACGAATATGTGACGCAACCGTTGTAACTCAAACGGATTGATACCGTTAGAAAGTCAATGAAATGTAGTTTTTGAATCTGTCTCTATTCTTTAGCGCGCGCCAACGGCTAGGATTGGTCCCACAGTAAAAAATGACTTATTTATCTAAATTTTTAAATAAAGCGCTACCACAGCGCCCAGTGTATTCGCTGAGTTTCCAGCAATCATGTCAAATTAAGAAGAATGTTATTTCTCGGAGTCAAATTGTCTCATTTATCAAATTTTTAAGGTCAAAGTCCAAAATCAGTTCAATTAAATCCCACAGTCAATCGTTTCACTGTTAAAAGCGATGCAACCTAGTAATATCGGAAAAATATCGCTAAATACATGTTTGGTACGAATATGTGACGCAACCGTTGTAACTCAAACGGATTGATACCGTTAGAAAGTCAATGAAATGTAGTTTTTGAATCTGTCTCTATTTCTTAGCGCGCGCCAACGGCTAGGATTGGTCCCACAGTAAAAAATGACTTATTTATCTAAATTTTTAAATAAAGCGCTACCACAGCGCCCAGTGTATTTGCTGAGTTCCAGCAATCATGTCAAAGTAAGAAGAATGTTATTTCTTGGAGTCCAATTGTCTCATTTATCAAATTTTTAAGGTCAAAGTCCAAAATCAGTTCAATTAAATCCCACAGTCAATCGTTTCACTGTTAAAAGCGATGCAACCTAGTAATATCGGAAAAATATCGCTAAATACATGTTGGTACGAATATGTGACGCAACCGTTGTAACTCAAACGGATTGATACCGTTAGAAAGTCAATGAAATGTAGTTTTTGAATCTGTCTCTATTTCTTTAGCGCGCGCCAACGGCTAGGATTGGTCCCACAGTAAAAAATGACTTATTTATCTAAATTTTTAAATAAAGCGCTACCACAGCGCCCAGTGTAATTGCTGAGTTCCAGCAATCATGTCAAAGTAAGAAGAATGTTATTTCTTGGAGTACAATTGTCTCATTTATCACATTTATAAGGTCAAAGTCCAAAATCAGTTCAATTAAGTCCCACAGTCAATCGTTTCACTGTTAAAAGCGATGCAACCTAGTAATATCGGAAAAATATCGCTAAATACATGTTGTTACGAATATGTGACGCAACCGTTGTAACTCAAACGGATTGATACCGTTAGAAAGTCAATGAAATGTAGTTTTTGAATCTGTCTCTATTTCTTTAGCGCGCGCCAACGGCTAGGATTGGTCCCACAGTAAAAATGACTTATTTATCTAAATTTTTAAATAAAGCGCTACCACAGCGCCCAGTGTATTTGCTGAGTTTCCAGCAATCATGTCAAAGTAAGAAGAATGTTATTTCTGGAGTCAATTGTCTCATTTATCACATTTTATAAGGTCAAAGTCCAAAATCAGTTCAATTAAATCCCACAGTCAATCGTTTCACTGTTAAAAGCGATGCAACCTAGTAATATCGGAAAAATATCGCTAAATACATGTTGGTACGAATATGTGACGCAACCGTTGTAACTCAAACGGATTGATACCGTTAGAAAGTCAATGAAATGTAGTTTTTGAATCTGTCTCTATTTCTTTAGCGCGCGCCAACGGCTAGGATTGGTCCCACAGTAAAAAATGACTTATTTATCTAAATTTTTAAATAAAGCGCTACCACAGCGCCCAGTGTAATTGCTGAGTTCCAGCAATCATGTCAAAGTAAGAAGAATGTTATTTCTTGGAGTCCAATTGTCTCATTTATCAATTTTTAAGGTCAAAGTCCAAAATCAGTTCAATTAATCCCACAGTCAATCGTTTCACTGTTAAAAGCGATGCAACCTAGTAATATCGGAAAAATATCGCTAAATACATGTTGGTACGAATATGTGACGCAACCGTTGTAACTCAAACGGATTGATACCGTTAGAAAGTCAATGAAATGTAGTTTTTGAAACTGTCTCTATTTCTTTAGCGCGCGCCAACGGCTAGGATTGGTCCCACAGTAAAAAATGACTTATTTATCTAAATTTTTAAATAAAGCGCTACCACAGCGCCCAGTGTATTTGCTGAGTTCCAAGCAATCATGTCAAAGTAAGAAGAATGTTATTTCTTGGAGTACAATTGTCTCATTTATCACATTTATAAGGTCAAAGTCCAAAATCAGTTCAATTAAGTCCCACAGTCAATCGTTTCACGGTTAAAAGCGATGCAACCTAGTAATATCGGAAAAATATCGCTAAATACATGTTGGTACCAATATGTGACGCAACCGTTGTAACTCAAACGGATTGATATCGTTAGAAAGTCAATGAAATGTAGTTTTTGAATCTGTCTCTATTTCTTTAGCGCGCGCTAACGGCTAGGATTGGTCCCACAGTAAAAAATGACTTATTTATCTAAATTTTTAAATAAAGCGCTACCACAGCGCCCAGTGTAATTGCTGAGTTCCAGCAATCATGTCAAATTAAGAAGAATGTTATTTCTTGGAGTACAATTGTCTCATTTATCACATTTATAAGGTCAAAGTCCAAAATCAGTTCAATTAAGTCCCACAGTCAATCGTTTCACTGTTAAAAGCGATGCAACCTAGTAATATCGGAAAAATATCGCTAAATACATGTTGGTACGAATATGTGACGCAACCGTTGTAACTCAAACGGACTGATACCGTTAGAAAGTCAATGAAATGTAGTTTTTGAAACTGTCTCTATTTCTTTAGCGCGCGCTAACGGCTAGGATTGGTCCCACAGTAAAAAATGACTTATTTATCTAAATTTTTAAATAAAGCGCTACCACAGCGCCCAGTGTAATTGCTGAGTTCCAGCAATCATGTCAAATTAAGAAGAATGTTATTTCTTGGAGTCCAATTGTCTCATTTATCACATTTATAAGGTCAAAGTCCAAAATCAGTTCAATTAAGTCCCACAGTCAATCGTTTCACTGTTAAAAGCGATGCAACCTAGTAATATCGGAAAAATATCGCTAAATACATGTTGGTACGAATATGTGACGCAACCGTTGTAACTCAAACGGATTGATACCGTTAGAAAGTCAATGAAATGTAGTTTTTGAATCTGTCTCTATTTCTTTAGCGCGCGCTAACGGCTAGGATTGGTCCCACAGTAAAAAATGACTTATTTATCTAAATTTTTAAATAAAGCGCTACCACAGCGCCCAGTGTAATCGCTGAGTTCCAGCAATCATGTCAAATTAAGAAGAATTGTTATTTTCTTGGAGTCCAATTGTCTCATTTATCACATTTATAAGGTCAAAGTCCAAAATCAGTTCAATTAAGTCCCACAGTCAATCGTTTCACTGTTAAAAGCGATGCAACCTGGTAATATCAGAAAAATATCGCTAAATACATGTTGGTACGAATATGTGACGCAACCGTTGTAACTCAAACGGACTGATACCGTTAGAAAGTCAATGAAATGTAGTTTTTGAAACTGTCTCTATTTCTTCAGTGCGTGCTAACGGCTAGTATTGGTCCCACAGTAAAATATGACTTATTTATCTAAATTTCTAAATAAAGCGCTACCACAGCGCCCAGTGTAATCGCTGAGTTCCAGCAATCATGTCAAATTAAGAAGAATGTTATTTCTTGGAGTCCAATTGTCTCATTTATCACATTTTTAAGGTCAAAGTCCAAAATCAGTTCAATTAAATCCCACAGTCAATCGTTTCACTGTTAAAAGCGATGCAACCTAGTAATATCGGAAAAATATCGCTAAATACATGTTGGTACGAATATGTGACGCAACCGTTGTAACTCAAACGGATTGATACCGTTAGAAAGTCAATGAAATGTAGTTTTTGAATCTGTCTCTATTTCTTTAGCGCGCGCTAACGGCTAGGATTGGTCCCACAGTAAAAAATGACTTATTTATCTAAATTTTTAAATAAAGCGCTACCACAGCGCCCAGTGTATTTGCTGAGTTCCAGCAATCATGTCAAATTAAGAAGATTGTTATTTCTTGGAGTACAATTGTCTCATTTATCACATTTATAAGGTCAAAGTCCAAAATCAGTTCAATTAAGTCCCACAGTCAATCGTTTCACTGTTAAAAGCGATGCAACCTAGTAATATCGGAAAAATATCGCTAAATACATGTTGGTACGAATATGTGACGCAACCGTTGTAACTCAAACGGATTGATACCGTTAGAAAGTCAATGAAATGTAGTTTTTGAATCTGTCTCTATTTCTTTAGCGCGCGCCAACGGCTAGGATTGGTCCCACAGTAAAAAATGACTTATTTATCTAAATTTTTAAATAAAGCGCTACCACAGCGCCCAGTGTATTTGCTGAGTTCCAGCAATCATGTCAAAGTAAGAAGAATGTTATTTCTTGGAGTACAATTGTCTCATTTATCACATTTATAAGGTCAAACTCCAAAATCAGTTCAATTAAGTCCCACAGTCAATCGTTTCACGGTTAAAAGCGATGCAAGCTAGTAATATCGGAAAAATATCGCTAAATACATGTTGGTACGATTATGTGACGCAACCGTTGTAACTCAAACGGATTGATATCGTTAGAAAGTCAATGAAATGTAGTTTTTGAATCTGTCTCTATTTCTTTAGCGCGCGCTAACGGCTAGGATTGGTCCCACAATAAAAAATGACTTATTTATCTAAATTTTTAAATAAAGCGCTACCACAGCGCCCAGTGTAATTGCTGAGTTCCAGCAATCATGTCAAATTAAGAAGAATGTTATTTCTTGGAGTACAATTGTCTCATTTATCACATTTATAAGGTCAAAGTCCAAAATCAGTTCAATTAAGTCCCACAGTCAATCGTTTCACTGTTAAAAGCGATGCAACCTGGTAATATCAGAAAAATATCGCTAAATACATGTTGGTACGAATATGTGACGCAACCGTTGTAACTCAAACGGATTGATACCGTTAGAAAGTCAATGAAATGTAGTTTTTGAATCTGTCTCTATTTCTTTAGCGCGCGCCAACGGCTAGGATTGGTCCCACAGTAAAAAATGACTTATTTATCTAAATTTTTAAATAAAGCGCTACCACAGCGCCCAGTGTAATCGCTGAGTTCCAGCAATCATGTCAAATTAAGAAGAATGTTATTTCTTGGAGTCCAATTGTCTCATTTATCAAATTTATAAGGTCAAAGTCCAAAATCAGTTCAATTAAATCCCACAGTCAATCGTTTCACTGTTAAAAGCGATGCAACCTAGTAATATCAGAAAAATATCGCTAAATACATGTTGGTACGAATATGTGACGCAACCGTTGTAACTCAAACGGATTGATACCGTTAGAAAGTCAATGAAATGTAGTTTTTGAATCTGTCTCTATTTCTTTAGCTAGGATTGGTCCCACAGTAAAAAATGACTTATTTATCTAAATTTTTAAATAAAGCGCTACCACAGCGCCCAGTGTAATCGCTGAGTTCCAGCAATCATGTCAAATTAAGAAGAATGTTATTTCTTGGAGTCCAATTGTCTCATTTATCACATTTATAAGGTCAAAGTCCAAAATCAGTTCAATTAAGTCCCACAGTCAATCGTTTCACTGTTAAAAGCGATGCAACCTAGTAATATCAGAAAAATATCGCTAAATACATGTTGGTACGAATATGTGACGCAACCGTTGTAACTCAAACGGATGATACCGTTAGAAAGTCAATGAAATGTAGTTTTTGAAACTGTCTCTATTTCTTCAGCGCGCGCTAACGGCTAGGATTCCCACAGTAAAAAATGACTTATTTATCTAAATTTTTAAAAAAGCGCTACCACAGCGCCCAGTGTAATCGCTGAGTTCCAGCAATCATGTCAAATTAAGAAGAATGTTATTTCTTGGAGTCCAATTGTCTCATTTATCACATTTATAAGGTCAAAGTCCAAAATCAGTTCAATTAAGTCCCACAGTCAATCGTTTCACTGTTAAAAGCGATGCAACCTAGTAATATCAGAAAAATATGCTAAATACATGTTGGTACGAATATGTGACGCAACCGTTGTAACTCAAACGGACTGATACCGTTAGAAAGTCAATGAAATGTAGTTTTTGAAACTGTCTCTATTTCTTCAGCGCGCGCTAACGGCTAGGATTGGTCCCACAGTAAAAAATGACTTATTTATCTAAATTTTAAATAAAGCGCTACCACAGCGCCCAGTGTAATCGCTGAGTTCCAGCAATCATGTCAAATTAAGAAGAATGTTATTTCTTGGAGTCCAATTGCTCATTTATCACATTTATAAGGTCAAAGTCCAAAATCAGTTCAATTAAGTCCCACAGTCAATCGTTTCACTGTTAAAAGCGATGCAACCTAGTAATATCAGAAAAATATCGCTAAATACATGTTGGTACGAATATGTGACGCAACCGTTGTAACTCAAACGGACTGATACCGTTAGAAAGTCAATGAAATGTAGTTTTTGAAACTGTCTCTATTTCTTCAGCGCGCTAACGGCTAGGATTGGTCCCACAGTAAAAAATGACTTATTTATCTAAATTTTTAAATAAAGCGCTACCACAGCGCCCAGTGTAATATGTCTGAATGTCCAGTCAGTCAAAGTCACAAAATCAGTTCAATTAAGTCCCACAGTCAATCGTTTCACTGTTAAAAGCGATGCAACCTAGTAATATCAGAAAAATATCGCTAAATACATGTTGGTACGAATATGTGACGCAACCGTTGTAACTCAAACGGACTGATACCGTTAGAAAGTCAATGAAATGTAGTTTTTGAAACTGTCTCTATTTCTTCAGCGCGCTAACGGCTAGGATTGGTCCCACAGTAAAAAATGACTTATTTATCTAAATTTTAAATAAAGCGCTACCACAGCGCCCAGTGTAATCGCTGAGTTCCAGCAATCATGTCAAATTAAGAAGAATGTTATTTCTTGGAGTCCAATTGTCTCATTTATCACATTTATAAGGTCAAAGTCCAAAATCAGTTCAATTAAGTCCCACAGTCAATCGTTTCACTGTTAAAAGCGATGCAACCTAGTAATATCAGAAAATATCGCTAAATACATGTTGGTACGAATATTGACGCAACCGTTGTAACTCAAACGGACTGATACCGTTAGAAAGTCAATGAAATGTAGTTTTTGAAACTGTCTCTATTTTTCAGCGCGCGCTAACGGCTAGGATTGGTCCCACAGTAAAAAATGACTTATTTATCTAAATTTTAAATAAAGCGCTACCACAGCGCCCAGTGTAATTGCTGAGTTCCAGCAATCATGTCAAATTAAGAAGAATGTTATTTCTTGGAGTCCAATTGTCTCATTTATCACATTTATAAGGTCAAAGTCCAAAATCAGTTCAATTAAGTCCCACAGTCAATCGTTTCACTGTTAAAAGCGATGCAACCTAGTAATATCAGAAAAATATCGCTAAATACATGTTGGTACGAATATGTGACGCAACCGTTGTAACTCAAACGGACTGATACCGTTAGAAAGTCAATGAAATGTAGTTTTTGAAACTGTCTCTATTTCTTCAGCGCCGCTAACGGCTAGGATTGGTCCCACAGTAAAAAATGACTTATTTATCTAAATTTTTAAATAAAGCGCTACCACAGCGCCCAGTGTAATTGCTGAGTTCCAGCAATCATGTCAAATTAAGAAGAATGTTATTTCTTGGAGTCCAATTGTCTCATTTATCACATTTATAAGGTCAAAGTCCAAAATCAGTTCAATTAAGTCCCACAGTCAATCGTTTCACTGTTAAAAGCGATGCAACCTAGTAATATCAGAAAAATATCGCTAAATACATGTTGGTACGAATATGTGACGCAACCGTTGTAACTCAAACGGACTGATACCGTTAGAAAGTCAATGAAATGTAGTTTTGAAACTGTCTCTATTCTTCAGCGCGCGCTAACGGCTAGGATTGGTCCCACAGTAAAAAATGACTTATTTATCTAAATTTTAAATAAAGCGCTACCACAGCGCCCAGTGTAATCGCTGAGTTCCAGCAATCATGTCAAATTAAGAAGAATGTTATTTCTTGGAGTCCAATTGTCTCATTTATCACATTTATAAGGTCAAAGTCCAAAATCAGTTCAATTAAGTCCCACAGTCAATCGTTTCACTGTTAAAAGCGATGCAACCTAGTAATATCAGAAAAATATCGCTAAATACATGTTGGTACGAATATGTGACGCAACCGTTGTAACTCAAACGGACTGATACCGTTAGAAAGTCAATGAAATGTAGTTTTTGAAACTGTCTCTATTTCTTCAGCGCGCGCTAACGGCTAGGATTGGTCCCACAGTAAAAAATGACTTATTTATCTAAATTTTAAATAAAGCGCTACCACAGCGCCCAGTGTAATCGCTGAGTTCCAGCAATCATGTCAAATTAAGAAGAATGTTATTTTTGGAGTCCAATTGTCTCATTTATCACATTTATAAGGTCAAAGTCCAAAATCAGTTCAATTAAGTCCCACAGTCAATCGTTTCACTGTTAAAAGCGATGCAACCTAGTAATATCAGAAAAATATGCTAAATACATGTTGGTACGAATATGTGACGCAACCGTTGTAACTCAAACGGACTGATACCGTTAGAAAGTCAATGAAATGTAGTTTTTGAAACTGTCTCTATTTCTTCAGCGCGCGCTAACGGCTAGGATTGGTCCCACAGTAAAAAATGACTTATTTATCTAAATTTTAAATAAAGCGCTACCACAGCGCCCAGTGTAATCGCTGAGTTCCAAGTCGAGTTTCAATCAATTGTCCCAAAATCAGTTCAATTAAGTCCCACAGTCAATCGTTTCACTGTTAAAAGCGATGCAACCTAGTAATATCAGAAAAATATCGCTAAATACATGTTGGTACGAATATGTGACGCAACCGTTGTAACTCAAACGGACTGATACCGTTAGAAAGTCAATGAAATGTAGTTTTTGAAACTGTCTCTATTTCTTCAGCGCGCTAACGGCTAGGATTGGTCCCACAGTAAAAAATGACTTATTTATCTAAATTTTTAAATAAAGCGCTACCACAGCGCCCAGTGTAATCGCTGAGTTCCAGCAATCATGTCAAATTAAGAAGAATGTTATTCTTGGAGTCCAATTGTCTCATTTATCACATTTATAAGGTCAAAGTCCAAAATCAGTTCAATTAAGTCCCACAGTCAATCGTTTCACTGTTAAAAGCGATGCAACCTAGTAATATCAGAAAAATATCGCTAAATACATGTTGGTACGAATATGTGACGCAACCGTTGTAACTCAAACGGACTGATACCGTTAGAAAGTCAATGAAATGTAGTTTTGAAACTGTCTCTATTTCTTCAGCGCGCGCTAACGGCTAGGATTGGTCCCACAGTAAAAATGACTTATTTATCTAAATTTTTAAATAAAGCGCTACCACAGCGCCCAGTGTAATCGCTGAGTTCCAGCAATCATGTCAAATTAAGAAGAATGTTATTTCTTGGAGTCCAATTGTCTCATTTATCACATTTATAAGGTCAAAGTCCAAAATCAGTTCAATTAAGTCCCACAGTCAATCGTTTCACTGTTAAAAGCGATGCAACCTAGTAATATCAGAAAAATATCGCTAAATACATGTTGGTACGAATATGTGACGCAACCGTTGTAACTCAAACGGACTGATACCGTTAGAAAGTCAATGAAATGTAGTTTTTGAAACTGTCTCTATTTCTTCAGCGCGCGCTAACGGCTAGGATTGGTCCCACAGTAAAAAATGACTTATTTATCTAAATTTTAAATAAAGCGCTACCACAGCGCCCAGTGTAATCGCTGAGTTCCAGCAATCATGTCAAATTAAGAAGAATGTTATTTCTTGGAGTCCAATTGTCTCATTTATCACATTTATAAGGTCAAAGTCCAAAATCAGTTCAATTAAGTCCCACAGTCAATCGTTTCACTGTTAAAAGCGATGCAACCTAGTAATATCAGAAAAATATCGCTAAATACATGTTGGTACGAATATGTGACGCAACCGTTGTAACTCAAACGGATGATACCGTTAGAAAGTCAATGAAATGTAGTTTTTGAAACTGTCTCTATTTCTTCAGCGCCGCTAACGGCTAGGATTGGTCCCACAGTAAAAAATGACTTATTTATCTAAATTTTTAAATAAAGCGCTACCACAGCGCCCAGTGTAATCGCTGAGTTCCAGCAATCATGTCAAATTAAGAAGAATGTTATTTCTTGGAGTCCAATTGTCTCATTTATCACATTTATAAGGTCAAAGTCCAAAATCAGTTCAATTAAGTCCCACAGTCAATCGTTTCACTGTTAAAGCGATGCAACCTAGTAATATCAGAAAAATATCGCTAAATACATGTTGGTACGAATATGTGACGCAACCGTTGTAACTCAAACGGACTGATACCGTTAGAAAGTCAATGAAATGTAGTTTTTGAAACTGTCTCTATTTCTTCAGCGCGCTAACGGCTAGGATTGGTCCCACAGTAAAAAATGACTTATTTATCTAAATTTTTAAATAAAGCGCTACCACAGCGCCCAGTGTAATCGCTGAGTTCCAGCAATCATGTCAAATTAAGAAGAATGTTATTTCTGGAGTCCAATTGTCTCATTTATCACATTTATAAGGTCAAAGTCCAAAATCAGTTCAATTAAGTCCCACAGTCAATCGTTTCACTGTTAAAAGCGATGCAACCTAGTAATATCAGAAAAATATCGCTAAATACATGTTGGTACGAATATGTGACGCAACCGTTGTAACTCAAACGGATGATACCGTTAGAAAATCAATGAAATGTAGTTTTTGAAACTGTCTCTATTTCTTCAGCGCGCTAACGGCTAGGATTGTCCCACAGTAAAAAATGACTTATTTATCTAAATTTTTAAATAAAGCGCTACCACAGCGCCCAGTGTAATCGCTGAGTTCCAGCAATCATGTCAAATTAAGAAGAATGTTATTTCTTGGAGTCCAATTGTCTCATTTATCACATTTATAAGGTCAAAGTCCAAAATCAGTTCAATTAAGTCCCACAGTCAATCGTTTCACTGTTAAAAGCGATGCAACCTAGTAATATCAGAAAAATATCGCTAAATACATGTTGGTACGAATATGTGACGCAACCGTTGTAACTCAAACGGACTGATACCGTTAGAAAGTCAATGAAATGTAGTTTTTAAACTGTCTCTATTTCTTCAGCGCGCGCTAACGGCTAGGATTGGTCCCACAGTAAAAATGACTTATTTATCTAAATTTTTAAATAAAGCGCTACCACAGCGCCCAGTGTAATCGCTGAGTTCCAGCAATCATGTCAAATTAAGAAGAATGTTATTTCTTGGAGTCCAATTGTCTCATTTATCACATTTATAAGGTCAAAGTCCAAAATCAGTTCAATTAAGTCCCACAGTCAATCGTTTCACTGTTAAAAGCGATGCAACCTAGTAATATCAGAAAAATATCGCTAAATACATGTTGGTACGAATATGTGACGCAACCGTTGTAACTCAAACGGACTGATACCGTTAGAAAGTCAATGAAATGTAGTTTTTGAAACTGTCTCTATTTCTTCAGCGCGCGCTAACGGCTAGGATTGGTCCACAGTAAAAAATGACTTATTATCTAAATTTTTAAATAAAGCGCTACCACAGCGCCCAGTGTAATCGCTGAGTTCCAGCAATCATGTCAAATTAAGAAGAATGTTATTTCTTGGAGTCCAATTGTCTCATTTATCACATTTATAAGGTCAAAGTCCAAAATCAGTTCAATTAAGTCCCACAGTCAATCGTTTCACTGTTAAAAGCGATGCAACCTAGTAATATCAGAAAAATATCGCTAAATACATGTTGGTACGAATATGTGACGCAACCGTTGTAACTCAAACGGATGATACCGTTAGAAAGTCAATGAAATGTAGTTTTTGAAACTGTCTCTATTTCTTCAGCGCGCGCTAACGGCTAGGATTGGTCCCACAGTAAAAAATGACTTATTTATCTAAATTTTAAATAAAGCGCTACCACAGCGCCCAGTGTAATCGCTGAGTTCCAGCAATCATGTCAAATTAAGAAGAATGTTATTTCTTGGAGTCCAATTGTCTCATTTATCACATTTATAAGGTCAAAGTCCAAAATCAGTTCAATTAAGTCCCACAGTCAATCGTTTCACTGTTAAAAGCGATGCAACCTAGTAATATCAGAAAAATATCTAAATACATGTTGGTACGAATATTGACGCAACCGTTGTAACTCAAACGGACTGATACCGTTAGAAAGTCAATGAAATGTAGTTTTTGAAACTGTCTCTATTTCTTCAGCGCGCGCTAACGGCTAGGATTGGTCCCACAGTAAAAAATGACTTATTTATCTAAATTTTAAATAAAGCGCTACCACAGCGCCCAGTGTAATTGCTGAGTTCCAGCAAGTTCAAAAGTCCAATCAGTTCAATTAAGTCCCACAGTCAATCGTTTCACTGTTAAAAGCGATGCAACCTAGTAATATCAGAAAAATATCGCTAAATACATGTTGGTACGAATATGTGACGCAACCGTTGTAACTCAAACGGACTGATACCGTTAGAAAGTCAATGAAATGTAGTTTTTGAAACTGTCTCTATTTCTTCAGCGCGCTAACGGCTAGGATTGGTCCCACAGTAAAAAAACTTATATCTAAATTTTTAAATAAAGCGCTACCACAGCGCCCAGTGTAATCGCTGAGTTCCAGCAATCATGTCAAATTAAGAAGAATGTTATTTCTTGGAGTCCAATTGTCTCATTTATCACATTTATAAGGTCAAAGTCCAAAATCAGTTCAATTAAGTCCCACAGTCAATCGTTTCACTGTTAAAAGCGATGCAACCTAGTAATATCAGAAAAATATCGCTAAATACATGTTGGTACGAATATGTGACGCAACCGTTGTAACTCAAACGGACTGATACCGTTAGAAAGTCAATGAAATGTAGTTTTTGAAACTGTCTCTATTTCTTCAGCGCGCTAACGGCTAGGATTGGTCCCACAGTAAAAAATGACTTATTTATCTAAATTTTTAAATAAAGCGCTACCACAGCGCCCAGTGTAATCGCTGAGTTCCAGCAATCATGTCAAATTAAGAAGAATGTTATTTCTTGGAGTCCAATTGTCTCATTTATCACATTTATAAGGTCAAAGTCCAAAATCAGTTCAATTAAGTCCCACAGTCAATCGTTTCACTGTTAAAAGCGATGCAACCTAGTAATATCAGAAAAATATCGCTAAATACATGTTGGTACGAATATGTGACGCAACCGTTGTAACTCAAACGGACTGATACCGTTAGAAAGTCAATGAAATGTAGTTTTTAAACTGTCTCTATTTCTTCAGCGCGCTAACGGCTAGGATTGGTCCCACAGTAAAAAATGACTTATTTATCTAAATTTTTAAATAAAGCGCTACCACAGCGCCCAGTGTAATTGCTGAGTTCCAGCAATCATGTCAAATTAAGAAGAATGTTATTTCTTGGAGTCCAATTGTCTCATTTATCACATTTATAAGGTCAAAGTCCAAAATCAGTTCAATTAAGTCCCACAGTCAATCGTTTCACTGTTAAAAGCGATGCAACCTAGTAATATCAGAAAAATATCGCTAAATACATGTTGGTACGAATATGTGACGCAACCGTTGTAACTCAAACGGACTGATACCGTTAGAAAGTCAATGAAATGTAGTTTTGAAACTGTCTCTATTTCTTCAGCGCGCGCTAACGGCTAGGATTGGTCCCACAGTAAAAAATGACTTATTTATCTAAATTTTTAAATAAAGCGCTACCACAGCGCCCAGTGTAATTGCTGAGTTCCAGCAATCATGTCAAATTAAGAAGAATGTTATTTCTTGGAGTCCAATTGTCTCATTTATCACATTTATAAGGTCAAAGTCCAAAATCAGTTCAATTAAGTCCCACAGTCAATCGTTTCACTGTTAAAAGCGATGCAACCTAGTAATATCAGAAAAATATCGCTAAATACATGTTGGTACGAATATGTGACGCAACCGTTGTAACTCAAACGGACTGATACCGTTAGAAAGTCAATGAAATGTAGTTTTTGAAACTGTCTCTATTTCTTCAGCGCGCGCTAACGGCTAGGATTGGTCCCACAGTAAAAAATGACTTATTTATCTAAATTTTTAAATAAAGCGCTACCACAGCGCCCAGTGTAATCGCTGAGTTCCAGCAATCATGTCAAATTAAGAAGAATGTTATTTCTTGGAGTCCAATTGTCTCATTTATCACATTTATAAGGTCAAAGTCCAAAATCAGTTCAATTAAGTCCCACAGTCAATCGTTTCACTGTTAAAAGCGATGCAACCTAGTAATATCAGAAAAATATCGCTAAATACATGTTGGTACGAATATGTGACGCAACCGTTGTAACTCAAACGGACTGATACCGTTAGAAAGTCAATGAAATGTAGTTTTTGAAACTGTCTCTATTTCTTCAGCGCGCTAACGGCTAGGATTGGTCCCACAGTAAAAAATGACTTATTTATCTAAATTTTTAAATAAAGCGCTACCACAGCGCCCAGTGTAATCGCTGAGTTCCAGCAATCATGTCAAATTAAGAAGAATGTTATTTCTTGGAGTCCAATTGTCTCATTTATCACATTTATAAGGTCAAAGTCCAAAATCAGTTCAATTAAGTCCCACAGTCAATCGTTTCACTGTTAAAAGCGATGCAACCTAGTAATATCAGAAAAATATCGCTAAATACATGTTGGTACGAATATGTGACGCAACCGTTGTAACTCAAACGGACTGATACCGTTAGAAAGTCAATGAAATGTAGTTTTTGAAACTGTCTCTATTTCTTCAGCGCGCGCTAACGGCTAGGATTGGTCCCACAGTAAAAAATGACTTTATCTAAATTTTAAATAAAGCGCTACCACAGCGCCCGTGTAATCGCTGAGTTCCAGCAATCATGTCAAATTAAGAAGAATGTTATTTCTTGGAGTCCAATTGTCTCATTTATCACATTTATAAGGTCAAAGTCCAAAATCAGTTCAATTAAGTCCACAGTCAATCGTTTCACTGTTAAAAGCGATGCAACCTAGTAATATCAGAAAAATATCGCTAAATACATGTTGGTACGAATATGTGACGCAACCGTTGTAACTCAAACGGACTGATACCGTTAGAAAGTCAATGAAATGTAGTTTTTGAAACTGTCTCTATTTCTTCAGCGCGCGCTAACGGCTAGGATTGGTCCCACAGTAAAAAATGACTTATTTATCTAAATTTTAAATAAAGCGCTACCACAGCGCCCAGTGTAATCGCTGAGTTCCAGCAATCATGTCAAATTAAGAAGAATGTTATTTCTTGGAGTCCAATTGTCTCATTTATCACATTTATAAGGTCAAAGTCCAAAATCAGTTCAATTAAGTCCCACAGTCAATCGTTTCACTGTTAAAAGCGATGCAACCTAGTAATATCAGAAAAATATCGCTAAATACATGTTGGTACGAATATGTGACGCAACCGTTGTAACTCAAACGGACTGATACCGTTAGAAAGTCAATGAAATGTAGTTTTTGAAACTGTCTCTATTTCTTCAGCGCGCGCTAACGGCTAGGATTGGTCCCACAGTAAAAAATGACTTATTTATCTAAATTTTTAAATAAAGCGCTACCACAGCGCCCAGTGTAATCGCTGAGTTCCAGCAATCATGTCAAATTAAGAAGAATGTTATTTCTTGGAGTCCAATTGTCTCATTTATCACATTTATAAGGTCAAAGTCCAAAATCAGTTCAATTAAGTCCCACAGTCAATCGTTTCACTGTTAAAAGCGATGCAACCTAGTAATATCAGAAAAATATCGCTAAATACATGTTGGTACGAATATGTGACGCAACCGTTGTAACTCAAACGGACTGATACCGTTAGAAAGTCAATGAAATGTAGTTTTTGAAACTGTCTCTATTTCTTCAGCGCGCGCTAACGGCTAGGATTGGTCCCACAGTAAAAAATGACTTATTTATCTAAATTTTTAAATAAAGCGCTACCACAGCGCCCAGTGTAATCGCTGAGTTCCAGCAATCATGTCAAATTAAGAAGAATGTTATTTCTTGGAGTCCAATTGTCTCATTTATCACATTTATAAGGTCAAAGTCCAAAATCAGTTCAATTAAGTCCCACAGTCAATCGTTTCACTGTTAAAAGCGATGCAACCTAGTAATATCAGAAAAATATCGCTAAATACATGTTGGTACGAATATGTGACGCAACCGTTGTAACTCAAACGGACTGATACCGTTAGAAAGTCAATGAAATGTAGTTTTTGAAACTGTCTCTATTTCTTCAGCGCGCGCTAACGGCTAGGATTGGTCCCACAGTAAAAAATGACTTATTTATCTAAATTTTAAATAAAGCGCTACCACAGCGCCCAGTGTAATTGCTGAGTTCCAGCAATCATGTCAAATTAAGAAGAATGTTATTTCTTGGAGTCCAATTGTCTCATTTATCACATTTATAAGGTCAAAGTCCAAAATCAGTTCAATTAAGTCCCACAGTCAATCGTTTCACTGTTAAAAGCGATGCAACCTAGTAATATCAGAAAAATATCGCTAAATACATGTTGGTACGAATATGTGACGCAACCGTTGTAACTCAAACGGACTGATACCGTTAGAAAGTCAATGAAATGTAGTTTTTGAAACTGTCTCTATTTCTTCAGCGCGCGCTAACGGCTAGGATTGGTCCCACAGTAAAAAATGACTTATTTATCTAAATTTTAAATAAAGCGCTACCACAGCGCCCAGTGTAATCGCTGAGTTCCAGCAATCATGTCAAATTAAGAAGAATGTTATTTCTTGGAGTCCAATTGTCTCATTTATCACATTTAAGGTCAAAGTCCAAAATCAGTTCAATTAAGTCCCACAGTCAATCGTTTCACTGTTAAAAGCGATGCAACCTAGTAATATCAGAAAAATATCGCTAAATACATGTTGGTACGAATATGTGACGCAACCGTTGTAACTCAAACGGACTGATACCGTTAGAAAGTCAATGAAATGTAGTTTTTGAAACTGTCTCTATTTCTTCAGCGCGCGCTAACGGCTAGGATTGGTCCACAGTAAAAAATGACTTATTTATCTAAATTTTTAAATAAAGCGCTACCACAGCGCCCAGTGTAATCGCTGAGTTCCAGCAATCATGTCAAATTAAGAAGAATGTTATTTCTTGGAGTCCAATTGTCTCATTTATCACATTTATAAGGTCAAAGTCCAAAATCAGTTCAATTAAGTCCCACAGTCAATCGTTTCACTGTTAAAAGCGATGCAACCTAGTAATATCAGAAAAATATCGCTAAATACATGTTGGTACGAATATGTGACGCAACCGTTGTAACTCAAACGGACTGATACCGTTAGAAAGTCAATGAAATGTAGTTTTTGAAACTGTCTCTATTTCTTCAGCGCGCGCTAACGGCTAGGATTGGTCCCACAGTAAAAAATGACTTATTTATCTAAATTTTTAAATAAAGCGCTACCACAGCGCCCAGTGTAATTGCTGAGTTCCAGCAATCATGTCAAATTAAGAAGAATGTTATTTCTTGGAGTCCAATTGTCTCATTTATCACATTTATAAGGTCAAAGTCCAAAATCAGTTCAATTAAGTCCACAGTCAATCGTTTCACTGTTAAAAGCGATGCAACCTAGTAATATCAGAAAAATATCGCTAAATACATGTTGGTACGAATATGTGACAACCGTTGTAACTCAAACGGACTGATACCGTTAGAAAGTCAATGAAATGTAGTTTTTGAAACTGTCTCTATTTCTTCAGCGCGCGCTAACGGCTAGGATTGGTCCCACAGTAAAAAATGACTTATTTATCTAAATTTTTAAATAAAGCGCTACCACAGCGCCCAGTGTAATCGCTGAGTTCCAGCAATCATGTCAAATTAAGAAGAATGTTATTTCTTGGAGTCCAATTGTCTCATTTATCACATTTATAAGGTCAAAGTCCAAAATCAGTTCAATTAAGTCCCACAGTCAATCGTTTCACTGTTAAAAGCGATGCAACCTAGTAATATCAGAAAAATATCGCTAAATACATGTTGGTACGAATATGTGACGCAACCGTTGTAACTCAAACGGACTGATACCGTTAGAAAGTCAATGAAATGTAGTTTTTGAAACTGTCTCTATTTCTTCAGCGCGCGCTAACGGCTAGGATTGGTCCCACAGTAAAAATGACTTATTTATCTAAATTTTAAATAAAGCGCTACCACAGCGCCCAGTGTAATTGCTGAGTTCCAGCAATCATGTCAAATTAAGAAGAATGTTATTTCTTGGAGTCCAATTGTCTCATTTATCACATTTATAAGGTCAAAGTCCAAAATCAGTTCAATTAAGTCCCACAGTCAATCGTTTCACTGTTAAAAGCGATGCAACTAGTAAATATCAGAAAATATCGCTAAATACATGTTGGTAC
>JASGCC010000623.1:0-68993 GCA_030067915.1 Hydractinia echinata
TAAAGTCACAAACCCAAAAGAAGTGGCCATTACATGCCACCCTGGAAATTAAAATTAACCCAAAGTAAAATATGATGCAGACAGTTGCTATTTTCACCATGGTGTGGAATTCCATAGCGCCTGAATTTCACGTTGGTCTAATGTAAACAGTTTCTTAGATGCTAAAAAACTGAAATGGATGCTAAAAACTTAGATGTCTAAAAAACTGTATATCACTACATTGTGCAAAAATTCTGGTCTCAGGCATTATTGTTGCAGGTAAAGAACTCAATGAAATAAGTTGTTTATAAAAAGTTGTTTATTTTCTCCCAATAGAAATCATGAACAAAATGTATGCTGGTGCGTAAATTTCAATTTAACGATTTTACGAGGTTTTGCAGGCATATCCAAAATGCATGTTTTATTTACACTAACATTTAGACCTTTAATACACACAACTATCTCTTATATACCTTGTTTAACTGTTTGGTTCCATTTTTATCCAAGTAATACAGCAAAATAGCAGATAGGAATCCCAGGGCACACAACATAGCACCTAACGAGAAACCACAAATAATCAAAACACTCGTGTTATTAAGTCGTGAATGTACAATTTAGTATGTTATGGACAAAAATACTAAAGCATTGGTAAAAATAATATTAGACTAACTATCCTATGACTCTTACCTCCCCATAATGTCCATTTCAAACCATATTTGGCTACAAAATTTTCAGTAAGCAAGAAGTTTAATATGCTACCCTAAAACAATAATTTAATACAAGAATTGTAAATAAAAAAAGTCATTATATTTATAAAATCATTACTTATTACTTGAAGAAAAGTAATTTTGTAGGAAGAAAAGAAATTATTGCAAATCAGGTGTTTACAATTTTTTTTTTGCAGAAATTATTTTTATGTATAAAAATCATTAAAAAGAATAGTCCCCTCACTGTCATTTCTCTATGATCTCTTTCCATCCCATCTCTTTGAAAAAATTCAACCTAACTATAACTATAACCCCACTTTTTATACTTCAATTCATAACCACTGTATACAGACAATATTAAATTTTCACAATTGTCGTGAATGACTGACCATGATACATTTGTCAATTTTCGTGAATCAGATCAAAAAATTGCAAACTTTTGCAAATTGCCTTTGCAAATTCCCGAACATAAATACTTTTACGGTAAAAACAAAACAAGGTGTGAATGCGACCTGATTTACATTATGATCCGTATTATTAATTCACATGGCCCGGAACTCATATTTTACAATTAATTATTTATCAGTAAAATGTTACCATTAAAACAAAGCAGGGGGTATATAAAATGACTTACTAAGCGAGAAAATGCTAGTGTTAAACCAAATGCAAATGCTAGTTCCTTGCCATCAAACCAAAATGCCGATATTCTATTTTGTGCAACTAGAATACAAAATAATTTAGCAAACACAAAAAAAACACACATAAAGGTTCACATTTCTTAGTGTAGGTGTTAAACATTAACAAAAACATTGGCTGTTAATTTTTTTCTGGTTGAAAAATATTTTCCCTGATTATTTTTGAATTCCTACCTTCAGACATACAATAACATTTTAAAATTTTAAAGAAGCTTTGCCAAGTTGGTAAAAAAAAACCCAGTAATTTTGGTAAAAAATAAAACTTCGTTGCTTTCCGAAATTCAACACGAAAAGAAGTGTAAACAGAGCTAAACTTCAAAAAAAAAGTAAACGTACTAGTAAGCGATCCGTTGCCGGCACTAAAGAAGAAAATAGATTGAAATTATAATAGTTATCTTTGAAAGGTATGAAGAACATAAAATTAAGGAACAGACTCATACCCGAAAAGTAAACGTCCAAAAAGAAACACAGGAAACATAGCATTTCCATTCTTGAAGAAGTAACCAGCAGCAAAAATGGATGAGCCAATAACGCACAGTGCCGAGAAAAGCAGTGCACCAACTAAATAAAAATTCTGTCAAGATTTCATTGCATAAAAACAAAAATGAATAAACGCAAAGTGCAAAGGCAGACATTGGAAGAAAATAAAATTTGAAAAAAATAAAATAGGGAATTCCTGACGCAAAATCTAAAATATCATTGACTTTCATTTCAAATGTAGTTTATGATTCTCTGGGATATAATATGGAGGATGTGACATGTTTAGAATTTAGCATATATTACAAATTTTAGAATAAGCATGAGAAAATCACAAACAACAATATATTTGTTGAATCTAAGTTCACATTTTCAAAATTTTAACTTAAAGGTTACCTCTTTTTATTTTTTTGAAAAATCTTTATCCGTTCTCGAGATATTTGTCTTAAAAGTTGAGCTAATTATGCGAAATTATGACATCATGAGTTAGCATTGACATAATTATGGTAACTAAATATTGAAATTTATGTAAAATGTTCAAAACGCGTCAAAGTGAACGGCCAGAAAACATTTTTAACTCTATATGGCTTGTCAAAAATGTTAAATATAACACCCTCGCAGAGCATACTCATGACATCATGCATAATTAGTGAATCTTTTAGTCCAAATTCTAAAGAACCAATCAAGAATTTTAAAAAAAATATTCAAATTCCTAGACAACCTTTCAAGCTCTTTCATATGCAATTAACTTTATTTTTCGCGGGAGGTAACCTTTAATGAAATTTAATCTGTTAATGCAAGAGTCTTTGTTTTGTTGTGCAATTTGTTATCATATAGCTGTAGGGTTGTGTATGGTGATGTTACAAGTACATAACAAATTTTACGTTTAACCGCCCTCCATAACGTTTGACAGGCTTGCCTAAATTGAATCAAACTTGGCTCACTTATAGTACGTCATGAAAGAAACAAAATGGCAGCAATAAATTTTTGCTTATGTCAGCACTCTTTCTGTGACATCATTGGAAGCTTGAAACTTGTCTAATACGCCATTATATGTTTTTTACATAGTTCACATAAATGAAGGCCAAAAATGGCCCGAAAATCTGTTTTTTCCCAATTTTCAGGAAAATCCGAAAAATCAGGATCATTGGATTAATCACGTGACTAAAATTCTCAGACAGATTCCCCTTGACGAAATAAAGTTGTCTTGTAAGTTTCAAGTCCTAAGATAATCCTAACGAGAATTATATTTTCCTGATTATAAGGATTTTATATTTTTTATTATTATTATTAAAAATTATTTACCTAGGATAGCCTCTTCAGTTCCTATTGGTACTGCTTTCCAAGAGGGTCCTGCGAAGGGGGTCATAACGCATTTGAAGCTCCCATTTGAGCTACGAAAGTCGTGCAAGCACAGCAATAGCTCAACTAGACAACCGCCTAAGATATCAATCCTATTCTCATGCTGAGCGCTAAGCAGAAAGGACAGATTCACACCTTATAGTCTCTGGCATGACTCAGGCAGGGTTTGAACCCAAGACCTCCCACACTGGAAGCGAACACTCTACCACAAGGCTACCAGTCGGTGATATAGAGATTTTCAGGGGTAGCTTCGAGTTATACCCAATATCTAAAGCTCTGTGAGGTATGGGACCTAAATATTTGGCATACAGGTGCCTAATAGATAAATATAAAAGCTCAGTAAGTGTCATAACCATACAGCATAGCAAAAAAAAGAATAAAAAAATCCGCTCCACCCCCCGACCAAATATGGTTAAGGTGAAATTTCAAAATGAAAACTACCTCTCTGTCCAAATTTATCAATTAGGAGACCAGAACCAACAACAACAAGTGCATTCCTAAAAATAGATAAAGTACATAAATTGGCATCGATTCTAGCGGCTTTATGGAATAACCTAACTTCATTAACTATATTAAGTATTCGGTGCATCATGTTTTTACTTTTGGGAATATTATTGTCAACATTAGGCAAAAGTACCTTTAAATAAGTTTTATTGCTCCTTTGTCATCTATTTTAATTTTAATTTAATTCCACCTATTGCTTGAAATTAACAAACCAATTTATAATAAATTTATAATAAAAAGAAGTTTTGCATTTTAGGGAAATTTGGAATCATGTCATGAATTTTGTTTGATTATTAAAAGCCATTTTTAAAAATTTTAAAAAAAATAAAAAGATTCATAGACAACTTTCCAAGCTCCTTCATATGAAGCCAACCTTGTTTTAAACTTAACTTCTTTCCGCTGAGGCTAAGATGGTAACTGCAACCATGAAGATTTAGCTCAAGACAACCAAACTCAATTGTTACAGTACAATATTTTGTCATATCTCCCCCCTCCAGTCCTATTAATTAAAACATTGAACTGCATGCAAGACCACACTGTTGGGAATTGGTTGGAGAGATCTGGCTTGCTAACAAAATTTTTACCAAATACAAATGTACCAGTACACCACCTCTAAATCCACCCCTAAAATATTACCTAAGGTAATAATACACATTTTCAGCTAATAAAAATCATAAAGCCACTTCATTTAATCACACGACTTGTTGTAAGCCCATCAAAAATGCAAACAAAGGTTTTATAAAGGGCAGAATAGTTTTATAGGGGATACTTTGAGGGTGCTGTTAAAGAAAACTGTAAAAAAATAAAATCTACTTTGCTGTTACAAACAGACACACAATATCTTGTCATGAAAAAAAGTCTTGGTGTGTGGCAAATTGCACACTCAAATTGTTTTTATGGTGTTCGGGTGTGCGATTTAAATTCTCCAATTAGTCTGTCTTCAAAAAATAAACTTTTGCATGTGTGATATTGGTTGTGTGATATTGGTTGTGTGATATTGGTTGTGTGATATTGTGTGTGGATGCATGTAAGTGTAACCCACACATGCTAGAATGACAAGAATGACACAGACTGACACAGAAGTAGTGTCATAGGATTTACATCTAACATTTATTGCTGTTGTTACTCTGGTACTTACATCCATGCATAAACACTGTAAAGCAATCCATATTGGGTTTCACTTTAAACCAAGGATGTTCCTCACAAGTTGTTACATTTGTAGAGTTATTAGTAGTGCAATTGTAACCAAATGTCTAAAAAGAATTCAAACTTAGGTTAGCATGCATATAATTAAGGAGATATAAAACATACATATACAAATTTGGCTGCTCTATATTTTCAATTCCTTCTGTTAATGTAGAATAAACAAAGATATTATATACTATATATATATAATAATCACAAAAATATCTACTTTAATTGTACTACCGTAATGCTTAAATTTTTTGACATTTTTGGGGGGCGTCTATTCAAGGGGGGCGTTTAAAAGAGGGGGGCGTTTATTAAATTTTTTACACTTCGTCTCTTTTGCAGTTTTAAGGAATACCTATAATAGATATCTTCACAACAGAAAATAAAAGATATTCACATGTTTTAGAGAATGAACTTCAAAAGCGAAAAAATTAAATTTCCAACCTTTTTTAAGATTTAGGAAAAAGGGTGTTTATAGAAAATTTCCTCATTTATTTTACCGATGTATCAATATGAGAGATTGTGTTTAGTTGTATTTATGAAATCTCTATATTATAATAGCACCATTAAAATTGTCTTTTAATTAAAAGAGCAAAACAACGACAGTTATGGATGTTTCATATACTTTTACTATCGCCTCGAATAAATTCGAGAGGGGCGTCTATTCGAGGGGGCGTCTATTCGAGGGGGGCGTTTATTTAAAAATGACTGAAAGGGGGCGTCTATTCGAGGGGGGCGTTTAATAGAAGGGGGCGTTTTTTCGAAGCATTACGGTAATTGTACTTTTTTGATGAAAATAAACTGTTATGAAATGTACACATTTTTATGCAACTACAATTCCCACAAAATTTCTGGATCACATAGATTACCTAAGATTACCTTGGGTCAAAAATCAGGCAAAAACCACCCTATCATTTGTTGTTTATTGTTATAAAAGCTGTTTCATGTTTTAAAAGAAAATGAATTGAGTTACCCAATGGTACTAAACCATCTAGGTATTTTCGCTGGTCACCAATTGCAGCTTACCTTTTTGAAAGCTAATTGTTTTTTGACCTAAAATAGGGATTTTCTAAAAACTGGTGCTTATTTTGAAGGTTAAGTAGTTTATAATGAAATATATAAATATATAAAATGAGGATAATTTTTAGCAGATATTTTATATTTAGAAGAGAAACACCTTTTTTCTGGGTGTAAGCATACTCTCTGCACGTGTTGTATTGAGTTTTCAGGTTTTGAATTACCGTATTACTTATTCCTGCTGCAGGATTAGTGTTTCAACCTTAGAAATAAAGGCTGGTTTACTAAAGAGGCAGGGGATATAAGAGAGGCAGGGATTATTTTTGCAAGATATGAATGCCAGATTAGTAATTATTTTCAATGCAAAGAATTCTGCAAGTTTTAAAAAAAGTGTAAAAAACCATAAAAACAAAAGTGAAGCAAAAATCTGTTCTATATATATATAATAAAAATGCAACTTTTATTATATATTTTGTTATATCCTGATACCATACTCACACAGCTTTGTCGTAGGAATATTAGAGAATTTAGGTAAGGTATAAACTCAATGAAGATATATGTATAGTATTTCCGCGAAGCAGGATTACCAGTAAATATGGTAATCAGATGTAACTATTTTCTGGAAAATAATAATTGAAGAATTTAAAAAAAAGGGAAGAAAATTAGAACTTAACTCCTGTGAAGGTATCTTGCAATACACTAAAAAGAAAAAATATGAAAGTGTTTAACCATCATCACTATTAACAGTTATTGATGGTACTCAAACACATCTGAGAGGGCAGAGGTTTCATACCTGGGCATGTCAAAACAGAAATATGACCCAAAATGTTAGCATGCAGTTAAACAGCAACACCACAAAACGATAATACGCTAAAATTTAAAAAAAAGTGAAAATTAATTTTTAAAACATCCCAATTGTGGGTGCACAATTAAGTATATTACCTGATGATCAGGGCATCTTAACTGCAGCCTTTGTAATTTGCGACTGCACTTGGCATTTGCAGATGTAATTTCCAAATTATATAACCTTGCGTTGGCAATTATTTGCTGCAGTGAAGCATGCGCGAAAAAGAAGCCGGAAATATAACAAAGATAAAAAAAAATTTGTTTTTTCTAGAGCATAGTTTCAGCTGTCTTCTACGGCAATGCACAAACAAAAGCTCTTAGCGAAAAATCAATTTAACATATATTTTTTGTACTTTAACTAAATCATGAAAGACAGTTTTTAACCACTTGTGGTTAATAAATTAAATCATTGCAAAAAAGACGAATAATTATTTAAATTCCTTTTTTCTGCGGTGAACTTTTAACATTTAAACTAATGTTTTTTTTATTGCATATTATTTTACAGATTTTACACTTTTCTCTAGGAAAAAAAATGTTTTTACTTTTTAGGGGTTGGTTAAAACATAAAAACTGGCATTTCGCAAAACAAAAAAACATTATACTAAATTAGAAGACTACTTTGAGAACAAGAAATCTGGGCTTGGCTGCAACTGTCTAATGCAACCTGACACTTAGAGTATGAAGACCACCAGTAATTAGCATGTGCCTGACCCTCATGGCATTTTATTGTACCTTACTTGCTGTGGTATCTGTAGCAGTAGCACTTAAATAGAAAAAGATGCGTCTGACACTCAAGACATGTTGATTTACCTGACACTCAGACATCTCAATTGTTTCATGCACCTGCTGTTTAGGGTATCAAAACCAACAGTAACTATAGCATTCATCTAACACTTAGAAAATTTTGATGCATCTGAAGCTCAAGGCATCTCAAATGTCTCATGCATCTGTGCTTAGGACATACAGCGTACTTGTTGAGCATATGACATACCTATACCTACCCATTTCCTGAATTTTTCTACAGCAAGCCTATCAATAAGAAAATAACACCTGAGCAATAAATCGCTCCCCCCAAAGTTACAATAATTTAGATTGGGCGAGCAATCTGTATAAATAGAATAAGTTTATAAACCCATATTTTATTACAAAATCTTTTGATATATTTTAGTGGTTTTTTTTAATGCAAATAATAAGAAAGATAACATTGATTTCCATGTGAGATGAATTGATATTGCTCAGTCATACAAAATTTTGGGGAATTGGGGGAGCAATTTATGGCTCAGCTAGTTTCTCATTTCTTAGAATTGGGCGAGTCTTTGCGTGAGCAAGAGCAATCGCTCTCCCCTTAATGATAGGCCTGCTACAGTACAGTGTGTGTTTCAAAAGATCATTTAAAAAAAGATCAATATATAAAAGTTATTTTCATTCAAAACCTCCCCCACTTACCTCCAGCATGAAAAAAGTAATGACACTGAAGTAGAAAACAAACAAAAACAACAACAAAAAAAAATGCAACCACATACAACATCATGTGCATGGAACGTAATTCGTAAATTTGAGAAATGGATCAGGATGTCGGGTAAGAAGAGTAATCGAAGTAGGCAGGACAGATAAGTCGGCATAAGTATTAAAACATTTGTGCCACATTCGTGGCACACAAATGTGGTGCATCAAAACATTAATGTTGGTTTGCAGTGAAAAAGAGCAACAATCGAACAAGTTTCTTGATGTGCTCACATTTGCAAGAACCTGTACTCCATATGCAAACGATGACCTTGTTGTCTGTATAAACGATGACCTGGTCTGTATAAATGATATTAGACCACTTCTCACCCCATATATGTACCGCTAAAACAACAGCAAGTAATTCGAGCAAGGTGATGCTGTAATTATTGGTGTTGTGAAAAAAAATGGAAAACATTTCCCATTGTAAAAACCACATAAACCACTCATGGAAGCATCCGTAAACATGTTTTAAAGTTTCTGATGTAAGGAATTTCATTTGGATGACTGCAATCCTGTTCCAACTGAGTAGAAAATTCAACCACCACTCATGTCCTTGCTGGATTCTAATGTGATAGCAATGTGATGGTGAAGTCTACTTACTGCGGTAGAAAGGTCAATTAACCTACACAAAAAAATGCAACCACATTTAATGACTTTGCATGCAAAGACAACAATCCTATTGAGGGAGAGTTGCTCCTTTTTTGTGCAGTTTTCCTTTTCACGCTTTTAACAGGGACAAAATAGCATCAAATTTTTCCCCTAGGTAGATGGATAATAAATTAAGTGGTATTAATTTCAATACCTAAATAAGTAAGGACGCAGGATGGACCAATAAATTTTCTCTAGAGCTAAAGGTACTCCTAAGAATTTAGAGACATCATCATCATCATCATTCTCGGCTTAACGTCCGTTTTCCATGCTAGCATGGGTTGGACGGGGTATATTAATGACCCTCTTCCAATCTGATCTAGACTGTGTTAGATCTAAACTCAACTTCCTCTGTATCAAGTCTGTCCTTATAACCTCCTGCCAAGTCTTTCTTGGTCTGCCTCTGGGCTTTGCCCCAGGAACTATGAAGTCTCTACACTTTCTTACCCAATTATCCTCCTCCATTCTTTCCAAGTGCCCCAGCCAATTCAATCTTCTTATCTGGATAACATCTTTAATTCTACGGATACTTAGCCTGCTTCTTAGCTCATCTGAACTCTTTCTGTCTCTCAGACTGGCGTTACACATCCACCTAACCATTCTCATATCATTCCTTTCTAAACGATCAAGATCTTCCTGCTTCACTGCCCATGTCTCACTACCGCACAACATAACACTTCTTACACAGGCCTCATACAACCTACCTTTTACCTCAATTGACAAGACTCTGCTAGTCAACAAAGGAAGTAACTCTCTGAACTTTTTCCAAGCAGAACCTATCCTGCAAGTAACACTTCTTCCAACACCCCCTTCACTGCCCAACATATCACCTAAGTAACAGAAGTTCTCAACTATCTCTAACGAGCCACTGTTGTACATCATTAAAGCTGGAAATACTTCATTCTCTATAATCTCACCTTTGCAACGCTTGCATACAAACTGAATGTCAGCTCTTAACCTTCCACCAATACTACTGCACTTCTTATGTACCCAATGCTTGCAAGTCTGACAAAAAATTGAGTTACTACCAACCCCTTTCCTGCAAACTCCACAAGGCCACTTTCCAACTACAAGGTCACACTTTGCTGCAATGCTACTAATCATGACTTTAGACTTTGCTGTGTTCACCCTTAGCCCTTTCTCTTCTAGTCCTTTCTTCCACTTCTCAAACTTTTCAACTAATTCTCCCATCGACTCTGCTATGAGAACCAAATCATCTGCATACAATAACTCCCATGGACAACCTGTTCTGAACTCCATTGACAGCGCTTCCAAGACTAGAACAAACAACAAAGGACTAAGTACAGAACCCTGATGTACACCAACATTTACACTAAATTCATCACTAAGTGAATCGATAATATTGACACGACTTCTAGCATTGCTGTACATAGACTGTACCATCGTAACTAGCCACTCATCCACACCTAATTTTCTCATAGCCCACCAAATAACTTTACGTGGCACTCTATCAAAAGCTTTCTCTAAATCTACAAAGGCAAAATAGAGATTCTTTCTCTTTCCTAAATACTTTTCCTGAAGCTGTCTGAGTAAAAATATTGCATCTGTAGTGCCACGCCCTGGAACAAAACCAAATTGCATCTTATCTATATCAACTCTTTCTCTAAATAACTTATCAATCACTCTTTCAATAACTTTCATTACTTGATCAACCAACTTCAAACCTCTATAGTTACCTCTTTCTAATGCATCACCCTTGCCCTTGAAACAATTCACTATTACACTCGACTGCCACTCACTCGGAATAGCACCATCCTTTATAATCTGATTAGCAAGACTTGTAATAAGCTCAACTCCAATATATCCAGATGCTTTTACCATCTCTGCAACAATACCTGATACTGAATTAATTCTGGCAGGCAGCTTTTAAGGGATCACCTGTAATGAAGTCATCTAGATAGTAAAGAATCCAGTCAACTAAGTCTGCCACTGAAGGAAAGAACAACATCAGAAAAATATCTTCCCTGCCATTTCAAGCCAAGTAGATGCCACTCGTCTGGGTGAACCGGGCACAACCGGAAAGCATGTTTGACATCTGTTTTGCTATAAAGCAGTGCCAGCCAAGTTTACGTACCGTGTCAATGGCATTCTCAAATGACGAGTATGTAACCGAATAAGATTCCTTTAGAGATGCCATCGTTAACTAAAAATCACTGTGGTGACGAAAGGTCTAAAATTGCCCGAATTGTATCATCTTTTTTAGAAGCTGCATCCAATAGGGAGCAATAAAAATTTGGAAGAGGAGGGTAATCAAAGGGGAAACTCTTTTAAAATAGCCTCATCAACTTTTCTCGAATGTTTCATAGAGGATTTGTTATTAGTTGTAGATGTCAAAAGTTATCCATTTTGGCACCCTAGTTTGAACCCACAGGTGAAGCCAGAAAGGATAAAATTAACTAAGATCTGATTGGGATACGAAAGTAATAATTTGCACAACAATAAAACAATTACAAAAGTGCAAACAGATGACTTAATTGGAAAAAAGTTATTGGGCACTTGGCTGAGAGGGCCTAAATAAGCAACGGTGTGCTGGATGATTTCTGGAACAATGGGTGCACTTGTGTGGAAAGGGGCATCTGTAGGAACAGGATATGCCTTTATTAAACTGGATTTGATGGAAATCTGACCTGATGGAAGCTGTTAATGTCATAATGTGTCTTATTGTTCATATGATCGTCTTGTGCGCAACCGTGACGATATACGCGTTCTACCGTAACTTTGTATGTCCCTAGAGTGTAATGTTGTATGCTTTATAATAGGAATTTTATGTTAGTTTTCTCAGTCTACAGAGAAATGTCTTTGAGAGAAGTTCTCATAAAATCTGTTAGTAAAGTCTAACACTTTTATGAACAAAGGTTTCGCAACTTGCCAATTTGCTTGTACATATGTCTGTATAACGATTTCTTTGTATGATTATTTAGCCACAAAATATATGATATTGTGCGTATCCTCCTTGTGTTTTGATCCTTTTGGCCGTAACAGAAGCCGCTGCCTGGAAAGTACTGGGAAGCATTCTGAACCTCTGGGGGAACCTGGTAAAATTTGTTGCAAAATATCCCTGCTGGCGTAAGCAGTTCATGTCAAGGCAGAGGTGGAAGAGGCATACGACTTAGGTAGCAAGAGAACCCCTCCCAAATGTTAAGTAACGAGCAAGTCGTCAAACTGGTCTCATCGTCGCAAAAGATCATTAGCTAACTGCAGCCTATGCAGTTTGTCTAAGGCACACACAGCGGAGAAGACCTATTGGTTGGCAAACTGGGTAACAAAAGAGTTTGATAGGTGATCAGCTTTGTGGCTTGATGCAGAAAAAAACAAATGGGGCAACGTATGTTATGTTGTACGGTAGTGAGACATGGGCAGTGAAGCAGGAAGATCTTGACTGTTTAGAAAGGAATGATATGATAATGGTTAGGTGGATGTGTAACGCCAGTCTGAGAGACAGAAAGAGTTCAGATGAGCTAAGAAGCAGGCTAAGTCTCCGTAGAATTAAAGATGTTATCCAGATAAGAAGATTGAATTGGCTGGGGCACTTGGAAAGAATGGAGGAGGATAATTGGGTAAGAAAGTGTAGAGACTTGATAGTTCCTGGGGCAAAGCCCAGAGGCAGACCGAGAAAGACTTGGCAGGAGGTTATAAGGACAGACTTGATACAGAGGAAGTTTAGTTTAGATCTAACACAGTCTAGATCAGATTGGAAGAGGGTCATTAATATACCCCGTCCAACCCATGCTAGCATGGAAAACGGACGTTAAGCCGAGAATGATGATGATGATGATGTAGATTAGTTGCTCCATGCAGGCCTATCAATAAGGGGAGAGCGATCACTCTTCCTCACGCAAAGACTCACCCAATTCTGAGAAATGAGAAACTAGCTGAGCCATTAATTGCTCCTCCAATTTCACAAAAAGTTTATCTGCCTGAGCAATAATAATTCATCTCACATGGAAATTAATGTTATCTTTCTTAGTATTTGCAGTAAAAAATAACTAAAATATATAAAAGAAGATAAGATAAAATAGATAAAAAAGACTTTGTAATAAAATATGCGTTTATAAACTTATTCTATTTATTCAGGTTGCTCGCCCAGTCTAAATTATTGTAACCTTGGGTGAGCGATTTATTGCTCGGGTGGTATTTTTTTATTGATAGGCTTGTCCATGCCAGGCACCAAGAGACGAAGTCCTTAATCTTAGGCCTACCCAAAACATTCCTACTGAGTGGGAGTTGTGGGTTGCAGTCTGCTGTTCTTATATTGATATCATACTCACACTCGTCATCTGGGACATACAACAAAGTTAAGAATGGTGGGAGTAGTAGTTTTAAATTCACATACTCTGAACGCTAATTTTATCAAAAATAGCCTTGGTTACTGCAGGGAGTGAAGTTACAGAACATTGGGCAGGTGGAATGTGGGAAGACAACAAAGGGGCCTTAGCGCACACAGCTTCATCTATATTTATTGACTTGTTTCATTAGGGGAGGCAAAGCAGAGGCATGTTAACATGGGGCAAACGAGACAATACACTCAGTGCAGGTATAACCTTATGAGTTTACTGGATCTAAGGTGCCTCATTCTCAAATCTTATTAGAGGTACTGTAGTAGGCCAGAGTGAGAGTGGTGCCTATTATTCTACAGGACAGCTATAAGGTTTACTGAAGTCACAACAATTAAAATGAGCTAAAAATATTGATTTAGCTCCATATTGAATCCAGAACAGTATTATATTGAAGTTGTTAGTTGGGCAATAAACATATGATGATATTTTGTTTTGTTTTATATGTGTGATTTCAAATCAATTTTTTAGCCTGAAACAATTAGTGAAAATCATTCCAGAAAAACAATTTTGGCAAATAGCTGTCCAGATGGATCACAAAAGAATAGAGTATTTGAAGCTCCCATTTGAGCAACAGATATTTGTGAAATTTATGCCCAACAATGGCTTTAGCCAGGGAAAACTGTTAAACGCTGGATCCCACAATAGCAGTATATATATATAATGCGATTGGCACAGGCAATCTGAAATGGAAATCAGTCAATGCTTCACGTTTTTGGACAATAAATTTGATTTGATTTGGTTTGATTCTGTATAATACCCCCTGTGAAACCACTACTCTATACGAAATAGAACATTTGCCATACCACTTCCTCGCCAAAAAAATGGTTATCTAATTAGATTCGAGAAAAAACAAAATTATTGTGTCAGCTAGCTATAATTCTTAAAAATTATTCAAAGGAGTGGTATATATTTTGAAAAGTCAGGGCAAGCAAAATTATATTGTATATAGGTTCCGACCACCTCAATGAAAGACGTTATAAAATGGTCTGACTGCAAAATACGCTTGACCTGGTTTGCTATCGCAAAAAGTTAATATAGGCACGAATTGGAACACTTTTTAATTTGCGTACTTAGTCGTATGGAACTGCTGAAACTTTGTGTTGCACGTTGATTCAAGCTGACTGAATGATGCACAGGTAATATCAGATATGTGAACTCACCCGCATCGAGTGGGTGACACCCACAATCACGGTATCCTCACCCGACTGAAAAGTTATAGATAGAATCACCCGCATCCAGCAGTTCCACCTGCATTCAGAATAATATTTGGTCGAAGTTACGATTAGAAAGTCTAAGATTTTCCTACTAATTTATTATAATAAAAACAGAAAAATTAAAAATCCCTGTACTTTCTCTGTATTAGGTCACCCTTAGGCTTTCCACATGCAAAGAAGCTGGTTCCCAAGAACTTGTGAGGGTGTGAGTGTTTTCGTTCTCGCCCCTCTTCCTGCGCAGATTGTCAAACTGACTTCGCTTCCTCCGTATTAACCTTGCATCGATATACAGTACAGTCTGAATGTAATCTACCGCGGCGCGAAACTCGCATGAATAGTTACACAGAACAATAACACTGTGATAGCTTTTGTTTTTTTAAGAAAATAATTGCCTCGCTGATAATCAATGACCCCACGCGATCGATTGTTTAATCACAATAGGTTGCAAGATCAATTTTAGCAATCTATTTTGCGCGAACTCTTTTGAAATTTTTAATTGCAGTAATTTAATATAAAAGTTTAGTTAGATCGCATTTTAAAAGTTTATAAACGAAAAGCGGCGATAGAAATGTTTTTTAAGATCGCATTTTAAAAGTTTAAAAACGAAAAGCGGCGATAGAAATGTTTTTTAAGATCGCATTTTAAAAGTTTAAAAACGAAAAGAGGCGATAGAAATGTTTTTTTAAATCGCATTTTAAAAGTTTATAAACGAAAAGCGGCGATAGAAATGTTTTTTAAGATCGCATTTTAAAAGTTTAAAAACGAAAAGCGGCAATAGAAATGTTTTTTTAAATCGCATTTTAAAAGTTTAAAAACGAAAAGCGGCGATAGAAATGTTTTTTAAGATCGCATTTTAAAAGTTTATAAACGAAAAGCGACGATAGAAAAGATTTTTTAGATCGCATTTTTAAAGTTTAAAAACGAAAAGCGGCGATAGAAATGTTTTTTTAAATCGCATTTTAAAAGTTTATAAACGAAAAGCGGCGATAGAAATGTTTTTTAAGATCGCATTTTGAAAGTTTAAAAACGAAAAGCGGTGATAGAAATGTTTTTTAAGATCGCATTTTAAAAGTTTATAAACGAAAAGGGGCGATAGAAAAGATTTTTTAGATCGCATTTTAAAAGTTTAAAAACGAAAAGCGGCGATAGAAATGTTTTTTTAAATCGCATTTTAAAAGTTTATAAACGAAAAGCGGCAATAGAAATGTTTTTTAAGATCGCATTTTAAAAGTTTATAAACGAAAAGCGGCAATAGAAAAGATTTTTTAGATCGCATTTTAAAAGTTTATAAACGAAAAGTGGCGATAGAAATGTTTTTTTAAATCGCATTTTAAAAGTTTAAAAACGAAAAGCGGCGATAGAAATGTTTTTTAGATCGCGTTTTAAAAGTTTAGGAAAGAAGAACGGCGATAGAAATGTTTTTTTAGATTGCATTTTAAAAGTTTAAAAACGAAAAAGGCGATATTGCATTTTAAAAGTTTAAAAACGAAAAGCGGCGATAGAAGTGTTTTTATTTGTTTCAATAAAAAAGTATGCGAAAGGATTATTTTACGTTGTTTGTTAAGAAGGAAATGTTTTCATCAAGAAATGTAAATATTGTATTTATTTCAGAATATACACCATTTGTTTTACAAAAATAAACCGTAGTTGTATTCTTTTAAGAAAAAAACGCGCGAGTCATTTAATAGTTGTGAACAATGCTTCTCATATGTTTCTTAAATTAAACACGTTGGAATCTTTTTAAGTAATTAAATCAACAATACATTCTTGCGCAATGTATTATAAAACTTCGCGAAAGATTTTTATTATTTAATTACTTCACGCTAATACTCAAGGGAATAGCTTATCAATACATTTACACAATACATCTCGCTATTAAAAGAAATATAATTGCTCCGATATTTCTTCCGAGCGCATTGTTTTTTAACACGCAAATATAAACTCGCAAAACCCTTAAGGGATTTAATTATAACAAAAGACAAACGACTGCCGTCCTCCACGCAAAGGTGTGATATTAGCGTGTACGCGGTAGATTACATTCAGACTGTACTGTAGATGGAAGACTTCCCAAATTCACGAAATGTGTGACAGCAAGATTTTGAGAAATACGCCTGGGAAAGGTGTTTTCCGCCAATCTAAAAGTCTCAAATTCGTAATTTTTTCCCTCGGTGCAAACCAAGGTCGCGCCTCACGGAGTCTATATTCTAAGAATTACACCCGCAAAGCATATCAGTAGGGTTGGCATCTCTGTAATATCCTCATTGCACAGATTTTGGTGGGAATTAAGTTATCAATAGTTGTGTCAAGGACAAGAGATTGTGATGTAATTTATTTTGGCTGAACATAAATTAAAAAACTTTTACTTCAAACCTAATGGATCTATCTCATATCACTTATTGGGGAGCTCTTACAAGAGTGCTGACTCGCCGGAAACGCCGCAAAAACCACGGGCTGCGGACAACTTCTGGCGTTTTAACAAAAAACTTATAATTTCGCCCGGAGAAACCCGAAACAACATTTCTTTAAACATTTATTACCATTTATTACCTGACTGATACAAAAAAACAGTTAGTATGAAAAAATCCGATGATTTGATTGGTTTACGGCTTATTAAAACAGGGCTTTGTATGGAGCCATACTAACCGGTTTGGGAGGCCATTATGGTATGGTAACATAAAAAACGTAAACAAATAAAAACATTTTCATAGCACATAAAAAATATTAGTATAATATATTCTTGTAATGTCGAGCATGCAGTGGTAGTGGAAGAGTTCTGAAAAGAAGAACTGTTTTTTATATCATTTTTTCGATAAATAGAGCTGTAATAAAATTCCACAAATAATAAACTGAGAGTACAACGACAAAATAGCACCTTCCTTCTTCTTGACAAAATTTAAATGAGAACAACCCCAAACCATTTGGCTACCTTTCCAAGATTAGTGCATTTGCTATGCATTTCTCTTAAATGTGATCTCTCTCTGAAGTTAATTGACTAATTTAAACTATTAAACAAAAAAAAGCCTTACTGGAATTTGCATTCAAGCATCCTGATTTGTCTTGTAATCTTTCCATTTTGTAGCGAGTCACATCAAAGTTTTCTGTCACATCACATCAAGGCTGCCTTTTCCTTATTTTGTTTATAAAAGCTTGGTTGTTACTACATATCGGGTCGCATGAGATAACCAGGGGCCTTCAGAATTTCGTGTGAGATTCACATTTATTTTTTTTAAGTGAAGAGCAGGGAATCTTTTTTATATTAAATAAAATCTCCTGCACTAGAATTTTGACTAGAATAAATATAATAATTGATCTAGGCGGAGTTTTCTAATAATGCAAAAAGGAGAAATTAATTAGAAAAAAAAATTTTTCGCGTGGATTTAGCATTTTGCTAAAGAGATGATGTGCATATTTTACATGGCTAGCCTCACAAATATCGAGGGATATACCCTGTCTATTATTTCCAGGAGGGGCCATGGCTTAGATGGAGAGTCCTAGAGTATTTAATGCTCATTTTGAGCTACGCGGACCCAATTAGGGCCCGCGCTCTACTAGACAACTCCCGGCAACATCCAACGGCCCACACGGTGAGCCATCTCCCCAATTTCCCTCACATGGCTTGGGTTAACCCGGGGCTATGGTAACATTCACTCGCCCATGTTGAATCGCCGTCAAGAGGAATCGAACCCCGGTCTCCCGCACAGAGTACGAGAGCTATAACCACTAATGGTGGTGATAATGTCATCACTATCCAAAAACCAGTGCAAAAAAATAATTACAAATCAATTGTTAAGTAAATACTTATAAGGAATATATATAAACTAATAATTTATTTGCTACACTGAAATTTAAATTTAAGTTTCATTAGTTATTCATTTTTTGTATATATATAGCTATATTTTTTTATTTAATTTTGTTTAATTTTTGTTTATCTTATTTCATTTATTGATTTTTTTGTTTGTTTTTCTTATGTTTTTTTTTTTGTTTTTTTTTGTCTTTGTCTTCTAATTTATTTCTACCACGTATATATATATATGTCTATCTTATTTTTTTTTTGTTGACAGGGGGGCTAGTTCTTGATTAGATTTATCTATTTGACTAGCTCTCCTGTTAGGTTAGATTATTGCATTATTTATACTCTAGACAATTTATTTTTTTTAAAAAAGTTTATTTTTTGTAATCTAACTTAACAAATAAATGTATTTACTTACTTACTTACTTACTTACTAATCTACGGCGCCACAGAAGCTTGCCTGCATATTATTTATCCCCCAGATTGGGCAACGACTTCATTTAGCACCGGGCTAAGTGGTCCCGACACACGACGTACAACATAATTAGCACCCCTTCATATTTTATCGACAAAAAAACCCGACAGACGTTCATCCACAGTACTCCAACCAAATGGACCCGACAGATGAACCCTCATTGTCCCACATCCTCTCTATCGCTACATAACAAATACATATTTTTTCTGTCAATAATCCATAACCAACGTAATATCGCATAATACTGCATAATACCTTAATACTACTATATATCGCTACATAACAAATACATATTTTTTCTGTCGATAGGCCATAACCAACGTAATATCGCATAATACTGCATAATACCTTCATAATACTCTCTATCGCTACATAACAAATACATATTTTTTCTGTCGATAGGCCATAACCAACGTAATATCGCATAATACTGCATAATACCTTCATCATACTCTCTATCGCTACATAACAAATACATATTTTTTCTGTCGATAGGCCATAACCAACGTAATATCGCATAATACTGCATAATACCTTCATAATACTCTCTATCGTTCCATAACAAATTCATATTTTTTCTGTCGATGGCCATAACCAACGTAATATCGCATAATACTGCATAATACCTTCATAATCCATAACAAATACATAATTTTTCTGTCGATAGGCCATAACCAACGTAATATCGCATAATACTGCATAATACCTTCATAATACTCTCTATCGTTCCATAACAAATTCATATTTTTTCTGTCAATAATCCATAACCAACGTAATATCGCATAATACTGCATAATACCTTCATAATACATAAAAAATACATATTTTTTCTGTCGATAGGCCATAACCAACGTAATATCGCATAATACTGCATAATACCTTCATAATACTCTCTATCGTTCCATAACAAATTCATATTTTTTCTGTCAATAATCCATAACCAACGTAATATCGCATAATACTGCATAATACCTTCATAATACATAAAAAATACATATTTTTTCTGTCGATAGGCCATAACCAACGTAATATAGCATAATACTGCATAATACCTTCATAATACATAAAAAATACATATTTTTTCTGTCGATAGGCCATAACCAACGTAATATCGCATAATACTGCATAATACCTTCATAATACTCTCTATCGTTCCATAACAAATTCATATTTTTTCTGTCGATAGGCCATAACCAACGTAATATCGCATAATACTGCATAATACCTTCATCATACTCTCTATCGCTACATAACAAATACATATTTTTTCTGTCGATAGGCCATAACCAACGTAATATCGCATAATACTGCATAATACCTTCATAATACTCTCTATCGTTCCATAACAAATTCATATTTTTTCTGTCGATGGCCATAACCAACGTAATATCGCATAATACTGCATAATACCTTCATAATCCATAACAAATACATAATTTTTCTGTCGATAGGCCATAACCAACGTAATATCGCATAATACTGCATAATACCTTCATAATACTCTCTATCGTTCCATAACAAATTCATATTTTTTCTGTCAATAATCCATAACCAACGTAATATCGCATAATACTGCATAATACCTTCATAATACATAAAAAATACATATTTTTTCTGTCGATAGGCCATAACCAACGTAATATCGCATAATACTGCATAATACCTTCATAATACATAAAAAATACATGTTTTTTCTGTCGATAGGCCATAACCAACGTAATATCGCATAATACTGCATAATACCTTCATAATACTCTCTATCGTTCCATAACAAATACATATTTTTTCTGTCAATAATCCATAACCAACGTAATATCCCATAATACTGCATAATACCTTCATAATACATAACAAATACATATTTTTTCTGTCAATAATCCATAATCAACGTAATATCGCATAATACTGCATAATACCTTCATAATACATAAAAAATACATTTTTTTTCTGTCAATAATCCATAATCAACGTAATATCGCATAATACTGCATAATACCTTCATAATCCATAACAAATACATAATTTTTCTGTCGATGGCCATAACCAACGTAATATCGCATAATACTGCATAATACCTTCATAATACATAAAAAATACATATTTTTTCTGTCAATAATCCATAATCAACGTAATATCGCATAATACTGCATAATACCTTCATAATACTCTCTATCGTTCCATAACAAATTCATATTTTTCTGTCAATAATCCATAACCAACGTAATATCGCATAATACTGCATATTACCCTTATAATACTCTCTATCGCTACGTAACAAATACATTATTTCTTTGTAGATAGGCCATAACCAACGTAATATGCCACATTATTCCGCACAACTGTAATAATACTCCTTGTCGCCTTAACCAATATAAACAGGCGAATATCCTAATGCTCGCCAAGCTGAGGAAAACGTTGTTGTATAAAATATACAAGTTTTAATGTTGGTTACATATCCATGCACAAACAGAAACGATATTTTGCACAATACACTGTCGCAAAGAGACTTATAGAAAGTCGTAATATCAGTCAATCTGAGGGAACACGTTGTACTATAGAATGGACAAGCATTAACATGGCATAAACATCCCTACACAAATAAAAATGATAATTTGGATAAATGGCGTTCCGCGAAAATACATATTCAAGTCCTAATATCAGCTAATCTAAGGAAACACGCTGTTCTATAAAATAGACAAGGTTTAAGTTTGGATACACATCCATACACAAACAGAAACGAGATTTTGCTCAAATACCCCTTTGCAAAAGGACATATTACTGGCCCTATTGCAGGCTAAACAAAGAGACGCTTTTGTACTATATATTGAACAGGCGGTAGTGTTCTATGCTCATCGATAACCAATAGAAAAGATATTTTGGACTAATACCCTCCTGCAAAATCACATATCAGAAATAATAAAGAATACCAATCTGAGGCAAGACATTATACTACACATTTAACAGGCCGTTGTGTTATGTACTTATCCATACAGCAGTAGAAACAAGTATCCATCCTGGAAATAACGTATCAAAAGTCCTAAAGTAGACCAATCAATGCAAAGACATTACATAGTGAAAAAAACAACCATTGAGGTTGGATATACATCCATTTACCAATAGAAATGATATTATGGCAAAATACTCTTCTGCGAAATGACACATCAAAAGTCCTACAACATATCAACAAAGGGAAGACCTTACACTATAAAGCAAAATAACATTGATGTTGGATAACAATCCATACACAATATGTCTTGGACAAATACCCTCCCGCGAAAGGACATATTAAAAGTCCTGAAGCACGCCAACCAAGAGAAGACTTTATACTTTAAACTAAACAAACACTGATGTTGGATACACGTCAATACACAAAGAGACACTATATTTTGGACAAATACCTTACCGCGATATAAAAAAATGAAAGTTCTAAAGCAGACTAATCAATATGCAGATTTTACACTGTAATTGAACAAATATTGAGGTTGGATACACATCCATACACCAATAGAAATGATATTTGGGCTAAATACCCTCCAAGAAAATGACACATCAAAAGTCCTAAAGCAGACCAATCAAAGGAAAGACTTTTCACTATAAACCAAACCAACACTATAGACACTATACTTTGGACGAATACCCTTCCGCGAAAAGATATATAAAAGTCCTAAAGCACGCCAATCAAGAGAAGACTTTACATCTTAAATTAAACATTCAGTGAGGTTGGGTGCACATCCATGCACCAATAGAAACCATATTCTGGACAAATACCCCCTCGCAAATGACACAGTAAAAGTCTTAAAGCTGTTAGATTTGAGGGAAGATGTATAGTATGCACTAAAAAGGCGGTATTGTTCTATACCTATGCATATGCAATAGAGACGACATTTTGGAGTGATAGCTTGGCATAACCTTATTTAAAAAATGACCTAATAGATCTATTCAAATAAAGTCTCACTAAACCAGTAAGTGAATGGGATATTCCACAATACATGGCTAAAAAACAACCTGGATGAAAGTAAAGGTCGAAATCCTAGCAGAAAAATTAAAAGGAAGTCTGTAAATGTGAGACACATCCATACGTCATTTGAGGTATCACTTTTAGAAGTTGAGGTATGTGCAAAATAAAATCTGAGATATTTTAAAAGATCAATCAAAGAGAAAATTTTACACTGTACCCTACACAAACACTAATGCTGGATATACATCCATACACAAATAGAAACAATATTATGGAGAAATACCCTCCCTGGAAATGACGCATCAACAGTTCTAAAGCAGACCAATCAATGCGAAGGCGTTACACTATAAACCAATATGAGGGAACACGTTGCACTATAGAATAGACAAGCATTGAGGTAGGATACAAATCCATCCACTAATAGAACAGATATTTTGACAAAATACCCTCCGCGAAAGCTAATTAGTAAGAAGCCTTTACACTATACATTGAACAGGCTGTAATGTTCTGTACTCATCCATACACCAGTAGAAACGATATTTTGGACAAGTATTCTCCCGCGAAAGGACATATTATAAGTCCTAAAGCATGCCAATCAAGAAAATCAGTGGGATATACGCTCGCGGTGGAGAGCGGTCATGCACCAGTGACAAAGGACGATTTTACGATTCATTTTAAAATCAAACAACTCAGCAATTATTAAACTAGTCGTTAACCCGTGGAAGAATCCATGGGGTCGCCCGTCCTTTATATATCGCATTTTGTGTTTTCGTAACAGGACGCGTCTTAAGTGGCAGACAGACAGACGACGGCTATTATTAAAGAGAAGAAGGACAACAGAAGAATTCCTTCACTTCTGACAGAATTTAAATGCTTCTAAACGGATTTTCAACTATCTCCACAACAGATTGTGCATTTTTAACGGCTTTTGTAATTAAGATGCATCGAACCCGTTGATGATAATTTCTGCTTCGTTGCTTAAATGGTCGTAAAGTTGAACGATCCAGGAAGCGTGCACTGGTTTTAAATCTAACAATTTTGAGGAAATCTTTACATCCGAAGGATCAATGCCTTGTTTCAACTGAATTGCCACTTGATTTGAAAACTTTTCATTGTACAAACTTTGTGGTATTTGTTTTCACCTGTATATTAGCTGATTGAAGTTTTAATAAGAAATAACAAAAATCCAAAATAGACAAAATTTTCATCGAACAAATTTTATTTCGCGGACAAAAATGACGAAAATTTCAGGTGTCCGGCGAAAAATTTTGTCCCACAAAAGGTTTTCGTCCGATAAGGTAAAAACACAGAAAACAGCCCGTCATTACCCCGTCCAGCTAAAAAAATCGCTCAGCAATTTTATTTTGCGGAATAAGTCTTCATAACAGTAATAAAAGGTGTAGCTACCAACCTGCATTTAGCATAAGAATTATTAATTAAGAATTTTGTTGTAGCTAGCTAAACTGTATCGCACATGCTTTTAGGCCTAATAGGCTTTTCAAAAAAACCTGCATTGCATCTTTGGTTTACAGAACACAGAATACACTCTGTCAAAAGGCTAGGTTAAGCCACAAGTAACTGTGTTACCCGGCGTTGAACACCCGGATGAGTGATTAATAAGAACCGTCAACTGCGCCACACATTCAGATAAAGCGCTTTAGTACAGTTATATAGTATGTAGTAAATCAAATGAAGTGCACACAACATTATGGTGTGTCCAGTGTAATATATCTTTCAACAAATAACTTTCCACAACATAAGCTGAAATAAAAACACAGATTACAATTTGTTGTTACCCCGTGATTACAATTTGTTGTTACCCCGTCATAGCAAAAACGGCTGGCCAACCTTTTTTATTTTTCGGATAATGTTTCCGGTGAGTGTTTAAAAAAGTTTAAGCTGATTATTTAGTACAGGTAAACAATGTGACACATCCATACAGATGTAATACCAGTTTACCATGTCGCACATGAGTATAGGCGTAACACTATTTTTCAAAAAACTTTATCGCAACTTCGGTTAAAAAAAATCCAGGAAACCCCTGCTGTTATCATGTTCAGTTAAAGAAATACTCAGCAATTTTATTTTGCACCATAAGTTTTCATAACAGTAATTAAAGTGGTAGCTGCCTAACTTCATTTAGCATAAGAATTTAGAATTGTGTTGCAGCCAAACTGTATTTGGCTACTTTCACTTTTTGGCCAGAAGTAGCTAAGGAGCTAGCTAGATAAACACAACTTTAACATAAAAATAAATAATACTGGCTAGGATATAAAGCTGTTATACTAAACTGAATAGTAATAACTAAAGCGTAATTTTTCGTAGCGATGTGTAGCAGTACGTTATTTTCTGTAGCAGGCCGTAGTAGAGCGTATTTCTTTGTAGTAGAGTGTAGTAGCTTGTAGTAGAGTGTAGTAGCCTGTAGTAGAGTGTAGTAGCTTGTAGTAGAGTGTAGTAGCCTGTAGTAGAGCGTAGTAGAGCGTATTTTTCTGTAGTAAAGCGTATTTCTCTGTAGTAAAGAGTAGTAGCCTGTAGTAGAGTGTAGTAGCTTGTAGTAGAGTGTAGTAGCCTGTAGTAGAGCGTATTTCTCTGTAGTAAATCGTATTTCTCTGTAGTAGAGTGTAGTAGCCTGTAGTAGAGTGTAGTAGCTTGTAGTAGAACGTATTTCTCTGTAGTAGAGCGTATTTCTCTGTAGTAGCTTGTAGTAGAGTGTAGTAGCCTGTAGTAGAGCGTAGTAGAGCGTAGTAGAAAGTATTTCTCTGTAGTAGAGCGTATTTCTCTGTAGTAGAGTGTAGTAGCCTGTAGTAGAGCGTAGTAGTAGAGCGTATTGCTCTGTAATAGAGTGTAGTACGCTGAAGTAGAGCGTAGTAGCATGTAGTAGAGTGTGGTACGGCGTCTTTTTCTAGTGCTGCGCAACATAGGCATCCACATTTAGAATGTGACTATAAAGCCAATTACAATTCATCACTATACAAACTCTATTTACAAGAAAAATAATTATTCACAGAGCCAAAACTATGGTTAAAAAACGCAGGGGCTTACAGCAGTTAAGCTTCATAAAAATAGTTTTCAAAAAATATTCTAACTTTTCAGTCAAAGTGAACTGGCGAAAACGGCGTTCAAATGACTACCATCGCCATAATGGTCTCGCACTATATACAAACGAAAAAATATCTGGACATCTTCCCACAAAGAGATTCTTATCAGTACATCAATTGTAGTTGGTAGATAAACAAGGCATGAAGGCCGATTCGCCAGTGTTCATCATAATATCAGAAACAAAGAAACAAATTTAGCAGACACGCCCCGAAATATTCCTTTTCAATTTCACATCTTGTGTTTTACTGCGCTCACTCAACGAGACATGATCCGTTTGTTTGAGCCTTACAGAATACATTACAAGCAATGTATGTCCTAAATACCATGAGTGAATCCGAGTGGTCACTATTACGCTAGTATTTATACATCAATCGTCAATTCCTCACAAGTTACTTTGGGGATATTAATTTTGCTCTTGATTGTTAAATGTCTAGTTGTGGTTTTACGGAAGAACAGTTGAAATTTCAGTACTTTTAAGCTGGAACTTGAACAATCGGTCTGTAATGTCATCCATACTTCATAATTTGCAAGTGCAGAAATTGAGACTCTAAATTACTCTACCGTGTTTGACATTTTCAAAAACACTACAACAGACTTCATGGAAAAAGTAAATGAAGCCTTTTCAATGTGGTTTAAATGTCCAAATGCAATGCTTGGTAGTCTTACTCTGTGTGAAACGAAACTAAATCTGGATATTTTTACATCCAAAAAAGAGCATTTGATCAGTAAATCAAGTGTAGTTAGTAGGCAAACAAGGCATATAGGCCGAATCGCTTGTGTTGAACATAATATCGGATACAATTTAGCAAATTTAGCAGACCCGCCCAAATATTCACTTTCAATTTCACATCTTAGGTTCTACTGCGCTCACCCAACAAGTTCGAAGTACCTAGAATGCACACCAAGGCCCTCCAATAAAGCGAAAAGTGTTTATCCATACATGATCAGCTTGTTTGAGCCTTACAGAATACATCACAAGCAATGTATGTCGCAATGACCATGAGTGAAGCCAAGTGGTCACTATTACGCTAGTATTTATACACAGATCGTCAATTGAACACAAGTTACTCTACGCAAATTAAGTTTGCTCTTGATTGTTGAATGTCTAGTTGCGGTTTTATGGAAGAACAGTCGAAATTTCAGTATCTTTAAGCTGGAACTTGAACAATTTTCAAGTGCAGAAATTGTTACTCATAATATCAGATACAAAGAAACAAATTTAGCAGACACACCTAAATTTTCCTTTTCAATTTCACATCTTGAGTTTCACTGCGCTCACCCAACGAGACATGATCCGTTTGTTTGAGCCTTACAGAATACATTACAAGCAATGTATGTCCTAAATACCATGAGTGAATCCGAGTGGTCACTATTACGCTAGTATTTATACAGAAATCGTCAATTGCTTAAAAGTTACTATGCGCAAATTAAGCTTTATCTTGATTGTTGAATGTCTAGTTGCGGTTTTACGGAAGAACAGTCGAAATTTCAGTACTTTTGAGCTGGAGTTTGTAATGTCTTCCATACTTCATAATTTTAAAGCGCAGAAATTGTTACTCTAAAAATTGCTCTACGGTGTTTGGCATTTGCAAAAACACTACAACAGACTTCATGGAAAAAGTAAATGAAACCTTTTCAATGTGGTGTTTATGTCCAAACGCAATGCATGATAGCCGTACACTGTGTGAAACGAAACTAAACGATTCGCCAGTGTTCATCATAATATCTTGGTCTTGCAATGCTCAATGAACAAATACAACTGGTAAACGAGAGGGAAGACAACCCATTTATCCCAGATGCCGAGGAAATGATTGATGCGGCTCCCTTAGAGACGATCGTAGACGAGGACGAAGGCAATAGTGTGATATTGAGATCGATTAGTTTTGTTTTTATTATACTTTTAGAAAGATATGTTGTGTTTATTAAAATCGTTGTTTTTATTTTTTAGCACACTAGATTTTTGCATAATTTTATAAGCCCCCCTCCCATTTAACCCCCCCCCCCCCCCTTCCCGAATAAGCCCCCCTCCCCCAAAACCCATTTTGACAAATAAGCCCCCGGGGGCTTAATCGATCATTTACGGTAGACGGCGCAAAGCATTCAGGGTAATCACTATGACAAAATACAAGAGCGCAGCCAGCAGCGATGCGAAGTTTATGTGGTGGTGTGGTTTTCCTGTTTATACAAGCAAATTTTAATTTAAATTTTAATCAATTCTTATATATTTTACACAAAAAACGATAATTAAAAAAGCTAAAAAGTTAAATCAAGCGAGGGTGATGGCTTCGGCTGAAGATATTGAATGTTTGCAGAATTTTTTTAGAACTTTCTAAAACTGAACTTCAATTTTTCCTTTCCCAGCGTGGGCTTCCAACATCTGGATCACATGGAACGTTGGCCGCAAGAACTCTGATTGCTCATGAGCAAAAAGTAGAAGTAAAAGCCACTGCTGAATATACAATTTGCTTCTGCGTAACATGCGAAAACACATTTGATTCAGACGAAGAGCTGACTTGGAATGTTTGGAAGGGTAAGTCGGTTTAAAATAACTGAAACAAATACCCTTTTTGGTTGGTTCGTTTTTAACGTAATTTCGCACGTTTTCTTCTCACTTCGAAATTTGAACTGTACATTCTAATTTAAGTAGTTGTGGAGGAAAATTTGCCATTGGTATTCCATCTAAGGCGGACGTCACAAATATCTGGTGTTAGAGTCATTTAAGCACCAAAAATAGAGTCGGTCGGTCAGCTAATGATAACTCAAAAATTGGAAAAATTGTATCCAACCATCCAGCCATTAACGCGCGCCATTAAATCGCCGATATTTAATGATAACTTTGGCACCTCATTTAAATAGAGTTTCCGCGCGCCGTTCTCAGAACCCTTTTCGCATTTTAAAGCGAAGCACAACAATAATGGTGGGTAATCGCTGTGGGGGGACAACAAGCGTATAATATTTTTTTGTCATTTTAGTTTTTCCGACTCAGTATATCAAAAATTTCGATCAAAAATTAGGGTCGGTCGGGTGACTCTAACAACAAATATTTGTGACATCCGCCTAATCATGTGCAAAATTTGATTGTTGTTTCAAAGATAAGAATAGATTTCAGCTATAAAATGGCTACTGACCAGTTTTGATCCTGCCCTGTAAAATACAAAGCCATTTGTCAGGGCAACCTCACAAGCTTGGTCTGAGCTCGGGCTTTGTATTTCACAGTACGTTATCAAAACCGGTCAGTATTTGTTTATTAATGATTATGTAATTAAGATGCCAGCTATCGTTCAAAGTGTTTCCCCTCTTTGAAGGCTTGAAATGCATAAAAAACTGTCAATTTTGAATTCCAGCTTGTATTGATGGTTTCGGTGGTAAAGTAGCTGTATATTTATTTTTACTATAAAGCCAATGTTTAGCTAGCTACTAATAAAAAGCCTGTAATTAGTAAGTTAAAAAGAACACCCACTGTGCAGAATGATAAAAGATAAATGGGCTGTGGTATTTCTTTTGAATAAACTTTATTGTATTTTTTAATAAACTTCATTCAAGAATATATTGGAGAATTTGCACGTGCAATTTTTTAATTTTTAGTATTCACTTATGGAGTGGTTTAAAAGTGTTAAAGGGGAAGTAACCTCAAAAATGTGAAAAAAAATTTTTCGAGTACGTATTTGCATTTGAACTTATGAAATCAGAAAAATAACACATAAACACAAGAATTTATTTCTAAATACCTATATTCCCTGATCATATCTCCGTAAAAACTTCGTTTTTGAAAAAAGCGCGTCAAAATAAAAAAGACTGGGTTCTAATTTGAATATGACGTTTTATAGTTCAAAACATTGCACTAGCTAGACGAGGCCCTATGTTGCTGCTTATAATCCAACATACTTTCGAATAAGAAACAAAAAAATGCATTATAGTTTCTTGTCCAGTGACGAAGAAAACACTGTTCCAGACATTTTGGCTCTAAAGCCATTTAGTTTTGAGCCTGAAATGTCGTTGGAAGAGCAAGATAAATTTTTAAGTTCAAACCATGAAGACGAAGTTATACCAAAAAGAAGGCAATCGAATTGGAAACAATAATTGGTGTAAATGAGGTGGTCACTGTAGACCGATGAGTTTATTCTCTGCAAGTTTGTGCTGCAAAGACAATAATGAAATTCCTGACGACTACTTCGAAAGTACAAATAATTTCGCCAAATATAAACTCTTTCATATTTATAATCATGACTGAAGTGATATCCATTTTATATCTTTAACACCCTTCTGTCTTCAATTAATTGAAATTGTTAAATTGAATCGTGTTAAAAATAAAAAGTCCGATAAAAAAGGAAATACATTTTCCATACGCACAACATGATAAAAAGTTTCTCACCAAGCTCTTTACAATAAACTTTTCAACACAATCTTTTGTGAAAAAAAACATCTTGCTCTTCATCCGAAATATTTTATGCAACTGCATCTTTGAAATTCAATGAAGAAGGCCCGGAAAGCAACAATGATGACAGGATTAAAAAAAATAGAATACCGAAGATGCGTTCTAATGAAGAAATACAATAGTGAGATGTGCTCTCAATGAGTGTATGTGAACAGGGGGTAAAATTTAAATTTCCTATGTTAGGAAAAACATGTATTACAGATTTGATGGGTACATAATCGGTTAGAAAAAGATGTTCAGAAAGACATACCATCGTGTGCTTTGTGGGCAATCCGCAATAAATACTCTAAAGCCGATAGATATTTCCGAATTGTTGTCATTACCCCCGTCTGTCAAGACATGCATGCGACGAAGAAAACATTTACATGTTGTGAGGTGCATAATTTTTGAACTTGAAAGTCAAAGTAAGTTTGAAAAATAATGAATCAACGAGACAAAGTTATTAGGAATTCATTAATGTTAAAAGAAAGAATTATCATTGTGTAAAATATAATTTTTGTTGGCTTGGTACGTAATTGTTGGTTACGAACACGAAGTTTATACCGAGCTTGTATCTTTTTATTTTGATAAACAAATACGAAAGAAGCATGTGTTTGGTCGGTTGATACATACAAAAACAAATGATTTACGTAAATCAGGTAATTGCCTGAAGATCTCTTTCAAAGCAGTCTGGCTCAAAGTGCGTGGAACATATATAAAATCCTGAATCCTTAGGCAAGGGACCAGTTCTTCTAATGTAACCATCTTTTTCGAAGCTCGTTTTTCTCTGCGCTGGGAATTTTGAAAAAAACTACAACATCGTCAACATTTCTTTTGATTTATTATTACCAGTTCTGTTAGTGCAGTTGATGGCGGCGCAATTTGGCATGTTTTTAAGCTGTTAAACGCGAATGTTTAAGTAAATTAACAACTAATACTACTACCACCGCCAGCACACTACACTTTCTGAACTAAAAAACGTCATAATTTCAACTCGACCCAATCCTTTTAAAATCGCAAAGGGGTCAGAATAACGAAGAGATTTCACGCGTAGTAAACACAAGTTTTTACAAAGATGGAGAAACTTTAATATGAAAATAAATAGGTATTTCCAGTTTTTTTTGTGGCGGCTACTGTTTTTTTTAAATAAAAAATTAGAGCTTACTTCCCCTTTAAATATATTAACGAAACACATTGCTTTGTCGTTAGAAGTAACCTATAGCAAATATATACTGCAGGAATACATGACAAAGAGAGGGCTATGTCATACCATGTTGTATTCACTGCAATCATCTACTATTTTGTTTGCCGTGTCAATCCGCCCCTCAACATGGCCGCAGACTATCTTTTCACGGCAGGTTATATTTTCTCGTAACGATTGTGTTTCTTACAAAAAGACATCAAGATTTTTAATTTTAAAAATGTTACCACAAGATTTTGAGTTCTGTAAATTCTCAGTGATCTGCTGTTATAAGACCAAAAAATAAATTTTTGAGGAAAATGATGATAATAGGTATAATTTACATATAAAAATTGATTCTTTCCAGGATACAATTTCTGGCAACAATAACTTACACTGTTGAACGTCATAATACTTAATACAGCCATTCATTGGAAAGCCGTGCTATTAATAGTATACATTAACTGTGGAAATTTGCTATTAAAAAGTTTAAATTGATGTTTTTTCAGTTATCTGCTGAATAATAATTTTATAAAAAAATTAAAAAAATAATTTTTTGAGGAAAACGTTAGTTTTTAAAATCTGATGTGGTGGAAAAGTAGGCCAGGGTTGATTTTTTATATAAAGAGAATATTTTTTTTAAATATAATTTCTACCAACATGAAATGTAGCTAATTCCATACTGAATACATGTTCTGAAAGAGCTGGCACATTTGTATTTATTTTTGAAAAAAAGAGACAGTGTACGTCATCTTTTCAAAGATATCTGAGTTAAGCATATAATTAACTTTCTGTAGCCTGAGCTAGATTGAATTTTGTTAACTAATTATTTTAAGTAAGCTTATTTTTTAAAGCAAGACGAATAGTGCTGTGTGCTCACTTTAGTAGTAAGAATACTTTGTCTTAAAAAGTTATTTTTTACTTTTATGATACATTTATCTTTGACATCTATGTTAACATGCTTTATTAAATAAAATACCAGTTTTGCCACTTGAAATACAATTGCTCAGAAGATATTTTTTGTCTTGTATGAAAGAAATTTGTGAATACTTTAAGGCAAGAAATTCTATTGTTCTTTGCTCACGTGATCATTATTGGGAAATATTTTCTTCTTTAATGATTTTCACGAAGCGAATTGAACGGCGAATTCGACGGCGAATTGTATCTGAGCATGCGCAGTTTTTTTTTGTTTTGACTTTGCATCGAAATATTCGCTTCGCTGAAAAGTAGAAACAGTTCCTACTTTTTCGCGGCTAAAGGTTTCGCTGCTAGTTTTTGACCAATCAGAACGCGGTTAACTAATGTAAACAATGAATTTGGCGCCTAATTTATTTTGTCGTGAAAATTAAAAAGCGAATTCGCCATCGAATTCGTCGTTCAATTCGCTTCGTGAAAATCCCCCTTTAGATGTGGCCATGCTGACTTTATGCTTATTGGTTGATTTTTCGGGTTTGCACTGAAAAATTATTATATAAAAAACTCAATTTTAATATCTCGAAGAAATCTTAGTTAACTAGGCTAGACATGTCTGAAATCTGGACCATCCTTGTTAAATTGAGACAGTGTAGAGATACTGCTAACTTGATACCATAATTATTCAAATAAGTAGTCAAATTTTTATTCAGTATATTGACTTTCAGGAGGGACATATTATATGTACAGGTAATATTGCCAGTTGGAATACCCCTAAGTTGAATTATATCCCTCTCTTCAGTCAGCTAATTTCCTACCTCAAGGCTTTATTGCGACTTATGCAAAAGGGAGGGTTTTGCTATTATGCAGAATCTTCAGAGGGTTACAACCTCTAATAATTAACCAGCCGTCATTAGACAAGCTATATCACAACAGCCAGCTGTTTTGTCACTTCATCATCAAATGAAAAATTGAACAAGCAACACCCAATTACTGAAAATTTTAAGCCCTGTTTCAATTTATTACCACCCCTCATATTAAAACAAAATCGTGGAGTGGTGGAATTAGTTTTACAGTGTAATGGTTTTAAAAACTAGGTAAATTTCTGTTGTTTTAATTTAATGATGATGCGCAATGTTTTTTTGTTCACAACTCTTCTTGGGATTTTTCTGTTCTAATTTATACTTTGCTTTTTATGTTAATCAATTTGGTGGTAATGGCAGTGTGGTTTGATTTTTGCTTCTTTACCGTTTTTTTTTTGTATTTCTAATGCAGGTAAAACCCAAAATAACTTTGGTGATAATGATTCTTGGAAGAGTGGGATAAGGAAATTTTCTGGTAACAAAATTAGTTTTGTGTAAATCTGATACTATGTGTTATCTTTTGTATTTCTATGTTATGTTATTTAAAAAATATTTCCATTGTTGTAAAACCATGAAAGTTATTGGTTCGAATCCAATCCATCTTTAAAAGGTGGTAGTTCAAATGGAAGAACAACATGGTGTGCAGTAATTAGTTTCATACTGCAACAAACAATAATGCAAATCAATTCAAAAATTTTTACAAACAAAAGTTTCAAGAAAAGAGGTAACTACAAGAAAAGAAAAGAAAGTAGGAATTTTTTTAATTTACTAGGGATATACGTTCAGTTATTCAGGTTTTGCTGAGCTGTAACTACCTTATTCCATGAAATTAACGAGTCATGAAATTAACGCGGTTTTTCAATATTCGCGTTAATTTAATGACCGTTAATTAAATGCAGTGTTAATTTAAAGACTGTTAATTTCATGACTGGTTAATTAAAATACTGTTAATTTGGTAACTTTTTTATAATATATAAAGCCTAAAAATCATAAAAGTACAATTTTTTTTACAAATTCTCTACTATTTCCTCCTCAACGGACGATAGCTCAACGGTGTTCTCTTTTTCAGCAATCTTTTTTTAAATAGCTTTTGTATAATCTTCATACTCTGATCCAAGTGGAAAATTAACTAAAAGCACTTTTTCTTTAAATTTTTAACATTGTCTTTCCAAACAACGAAAACTTTTATTTCGATTTCCAAACCGCCATTAAATAGAGAAGACCGCTTTACTACCGTGGATTCGACTGTTGCCGTAATTTTTGCTTCGTGTGATATCACATATTCTCAAATTCGCCTTAATTAAATGCGTTTTTGAAAACAACCTTGCTCAACCGCGTTAATTAAATGCCTTTTTCAAAATAATTTCATTGAACCGCGTTAATTTCATGACCGTTAATTTAATTCGCGTTAATTTCTTGACTCGTTAATTTCATGGAATAAGGTAGTTGCCATGTGAAAATCAAATCCAATAAGTAAAATTTAGTTAAAAAATAATTTTTTGAGGAAACTAATTTATCACACTGCAGTTTGTAACATGTAATTGGTAATAATGTAATAATGTAATTGGTTCTAGAAGCTTCAAAGGTGGATATGTTTTGGATAAGTTAGAAGATTGGATTAATGAATTAAAGATGCTGAGTAAAATTGCTAAAACAGAGTCGCAAGGGGCATAAAGTTGTTTTATCAGTGGCTGGCTACAAGCATAAATTAACGTACTGTATGCGAACATACCACACATATATAATTATTGGAAGAAGTACTCGTAGTTATTGAATTCGAATTAATACCAGCACTGACGGGAGGTATTAAAGTAAACAAAAACGAGAGACAACTGCTGTCACTCCCGATTAAACTTGGTGGTCTTGAGATACCAATATTCTAAAACTTATCACAAATAACTGAATATCTTGGTAAACAAATAAAACAACAGACTCGACAATATGAAGAAGATCCAGAATTGAAACAAAAGAAAAACCAATCAAAAAAAATAAATTGCTAAGATTAGTGTCATTCTCGATCATGTCAGAAATGAAATGACTAAGCAGGAAATCAGTCTGAACGATATCAACCAGGAAGCAGTGTATCTAGTTGACTGACTACCTTCAAGGAACGAGGGATACACAATTAACAAGCCATGCTTCTGGGCTCTGATTCGAATTTTAAGTTCACAATTGATCATGCTTTGTCATGCAAAAAATGTGGCTTCATTTCGCTTAGACAATGAAATTCGTAATGTCACCGGGATGTAACTAAAAGAGGTTTGTCATGATGTACGTATAGAACCGTGTCTACAACAGTTACCTGGTGAGCCATTCAACGAGTGGACAGCGAATGTTTCTCAGGAATCGAGAGTTATGTATGCACAAGAGGTTTTTGGAACACTGGTCAAATGGCATTTTTAGATGCTAAGGTGTGCTACCAAAAGCATATGATGTAAGTAAAAAGGAAAAAAAAGAAAAATTACAATAAACTTATTTTTCAAGTAGAGTATGAAACTTTAACGCCACTAGCGATATCCGTGTGTGGCGGAATGGGTCGCGTGTGTCGAAAAACAGACCAACAAATTATTTTATTGCAATGTATGTACAGTTGACTCTCTCTAATCCGAATCTCAAGGGGGATAATTTTTTTTCGGATTACAGAGATTCGGATAGTAGAAAGTAAATTATGAGAGTTTGTTAAGGAAAATTGACGGTGACTTTTAATTTGTTCGGATTATAGAAAGATTCGGATAATAGAGATTCGGATTAGAGAGAGTCAACTATATATACGTTTTAATTAAATATAATGTTCAAAAAAGGAAATGACCATAATTTTTTTTTTTGTAACATACTGTGTGCTTCTATGCTACCTTCGATGGAGCATGATGACGGGTCTATTCAGAGCAATACGCTAACTATCTTTTGAACTGCCTTAGTCTATTAGAATTACTAAAACCTTTTAGAAATAACTGAACAAATTTTACTGTTTTGCAAAAAAATGCTAGAGTACTATTGCTTTTTAGGAGTCGAAATACACCCAATATTAGCTAAATCAAATTTTATTCATACTATTATCAACTAATAGCTATTTTCAACCGGTTATTATGAGAAAGTCGTAGCGTTCAATGGCGAGAGAGCCTTAAGAACGGGCCTTGTACAGCACAATATAACTTAACTTCGTAGCAACCATATCGTCGCTATAAATATAGACAAGTAACATTGCCGGTAAAACGTGAAAGATGCAGTCATAACTCAATTTTATTTAGCTAGTTACACTATATTAATAACTATGTTCCTCCGAATAGTTTTTCTAACAGCTACGACCAAAAAAAGTCCATATACATTTTTATCATTTTTGTCATGAGGTTTTAGTTTTAAAAATATTGAAAGTTCAAAATCACATTACACTGCTTCCTATAAACAGCAAAAAAAACATATGACACACATAAGTATTTTTCTAAAATATCGTTTTTATTTGTGTATGGATAGTTATTCAAATCTACTGCTTGTTTCAATATCTCTCTTTTGATAGATGTATGGATAGGTGTCCCACATTCCTCCATTCTTACTGCGTTGAAAAAAGTATTCCGTGAATTGAGCTGTTAGAACATCTAAGGTTGGCGTGCTAAATATTTTAATTCGCGCGAAGGGTAAGTTCAACAAATGCGTTTTTCAAATGATGCATGTATATTGATAAAATCTCTATTTTTATAAGGTATGGATGGATCTCTCATTTGCTTGGTTGTTTACTGAGTAGAACTAATTTTGTATACACAGGTCTGCTCCGCCTGAAGGTATTTTGCAAAATATCCTTTTAATATTGTATGGTGGTATGGATCGGTCTCCCTTGTTCCTGCTTCTTACTGAGTGGAATAAAGTCTTCCCGTGAATTCTGAATTCACATGCCAGGACATCTGATATTATCGCGCGTGCTTGTTATCTGAGTGGAATGAAGTGTTAATAAAGTTTCGCTTTTGATTCGCTTACTAGCTAAATCTCCTTTTTAGTAGTGTATGGATGGATATCTAACATTTTATTCAGCGTGAAAGGCAACTTCCAAAATTCTCATTTCAAATGATGTATGGATGGGTCTCACACTCTCGTGCCTGTTTTCTGAGTGGTATAAAGTCTTTTCTCGAATTGGCCGACCAAGAGATTTAATACTTCACCTTTCGCGATAGCGTTTTTATCAGATATCTTTTAGGTTGTATGTCAGGATCTTTTGCTCCCTTGCCTGTTTACAAAGTAGAAGAAAGGTTTTTTTATTCGCTTGCTAGAACATTGAACATTTCATTTGGTGCGAGCTTCTTCCTACAAGGTGCGAGAGAGCTTTAACAAAATCTTTGATGTATGCACATGCAATGATATACGCACGCGTGTGCTACTCGCCCGATTGTTCGATTTTTGAGTAGAAAAAAGTGATCGTTGGACCGTTTTTTTATTCTGTTCTTTTTTTATATTCCGTAAGGTTATTCCCCAAAATACTTTTTTTAATGATGAATTGATAGGTTTCGCTACTTGTCTAATTGTTTTTTAATCAGAATAAGCTTTGCCTTGTTTAGCTTCACAAGACATTCAATATCGTATTTATTGCGGGAATGGTTTTCTAAATTTTGTTTTCAGTATTGTATGTGTAGGAATGGATGGGCCTGGCTACTTGCCTAAATATTTACCCTAATAGGACATCTTTCCCAATTACTTAATTCAATTCGCTTGCTTGTGTACTGACTAGAATAAAGTTTCCCCTTGCTTTTTTGTACAGCATGCGTTTCCGAACAAACTCGTTAAAATTTAGAACAGTTGTACATGTTTCATGTGATCAAAAAAAGACCTTAAATGTTAATCGAGTATTTAGTAGGCCTTTGCGTTTTAATTCTCAGTATTTAACCAGAATTTTAAATTTTGTTTAAGGATGAATTTCACGTTGCAAAAAATTAAATGCGTACGGTATGGATGGATGCGTTGTTTTATGAATGACAAGCATATGCCATAACCCATTGCCCATTACTCTGCAAGTAATAAAAGAGACACAGTTAAATTAATACATGCAGTCATGCTGCCGAGCATGGTGATACATACTAACTTTTTGTAGCCCTTCCCTGGCCTCTTCCCAGGTTAACTTGTGTTATGTTATATAAGTACAACGTCGTCCGTAGCGAGGTTATAATAATACAACCTCGTCCCTGGCTATAATCGCTGTTGCGATGTCAGAAAAATACAACTAGTAACTTTTTAAACGTCCTAGATATTTAAGTTACACTTTAATAAGGGACATTAAATTAACGTGAATTTTTTTAAAATCTGGATAAAAAGCGAAAATAGCCGAATACCAGTTGGCGAAGTCTAAAGTTTGTTAATTCAAGGAGACAACAGTTTCAATAAACCTGTAATACTTAGCTAGGGTTTTTAACTCACAATTAATTTTGTAACAACAAGCTTTATGATGTGTTTTTATTTGAAGTGACATTGAATTTTGTGAATTCCACGTAAATTATGTCTATTGTTGTAAGACTATGAAAGTTATTGGTTCGAATCCGATCCATCTTTAAAAGGTGGTAGTTCAAATTGATGAACAACATGGTGTGCAGTAATTAGTTTCATACTGCAACAAACAATAATCCAAATCAATTCAAAATTTATAATTCATACCAGTAATACACTTATTCTGTCTTTTTGTGTGCAAAATTGCGGTGTAATAGAATAAGCTCCATTAATCTCGCCCAAAATCTACAAAAAAATCGAAGGTTCAATTCGATATCCGCGGTATTTTAATTATTTTTAATTGCCATTGATAATAAGAACCGCCGTACGCTTTGTTACCCAGTCTTTTGTAACCACATCATCAAGTTCTATCCATGCCAGTACCGATAAATAACGATATGGAGGAGATTCTTATTTATCTTTTGCTGCTTTTTTTAAAATGGAAACAAGTCAGAAATTTAAGCTTAATTTTTCTACCGTGATTAATCAAAAGTTAAGGCTCTTTACATTGCTGTTTAATGGTTCCACAACGAAGATTTGAACAGTCAGATTTGAATAGTAAAGTTGTTAGGTTTTGACAAGGTTTAAAATGTTCTCCTTATGACTTTTTTGACTTCTAAGGGCTTTGTTTTTACAACATACTCACTATAAAAAAACGGACAATATATCGATAATGTAGAATGGATATTATGTCCATATGCACTGGAATGAACGGGCTTCTAAAATATATATAGATATATTGACCATATGTATGAAAAATGGATATAATGATGATTTTTTCAGGAAATCCGAGAATCCATATAATATAGAGACCTGGTGACCAGTGTCAGGACGGAGCGCATTGGTGCTGCGTCTATCCACTGCACTGCAGGGCGCTCCGCGGTTTACGGACTACTGCATCCTTGTTCCCCACCCTCTTCCCTGTTTGCAGACAAGGAAATATAACACTAAGATTTATTTATTTACGTCATCATCAGGTATCTACAAACTTGAGAAGCCGTCACTTACACTAGACTGAGGCTGTAGCCAGGATACCCAGCTCAACCTTCCATAACATTTCATATCATACTTTATGGCTAGCCTAGTTATTTAAGCTTTCTTTGATAGAGAAAGAAAAAATTGATCATAAAGGCGGTTTGAAGGGCCAAGGCTGGGTCTCCTGGCTAAATTTATGGCTAGACAGACTCGTTTTTTCACAGAACTGTGCGTTTATCTGCACGATAGTCGTTTAGGGGAAGTAGCTAATGTTTATTTACAGGTAATCAAGATTCTAATATGAAAGTGGAAAATAATAAACTGCCGTCATTAGCTAGGAGGGGGAGGGGTGGGGGTGGGTTTTGGAGATGGCCAGCCAGTTAGGTGCGTACAAGAGTTATCTTACCTTTCTTTCTTGCCTCCAGCGGTGAGTTAGGGGGCCACTAATCCATACTGTGTATTTTACCGTGGTCACTCACAAACAGAGTTGTTTGCCATGGTATAGACAACCGCAAAAAACTAAATTGCTTAAAAAGGATAACTACCATAACACAGGAACTCACAGTATAGTACTAAACTTGCACAAAGTAAAAGGCTAAGAGTATAAAATATCAATTGTTTAATAACAGTCTATGAAGTGTTCTATAATGGAAGATCACTTGAGACTTAAGTAATCAGAATCAGATAGTTTGTTGGGAAAGGTTGCTGAATATTGTTCCATTATTTAAAAAAATGAACGCCGAGCAAATGTAGATTGAAGGTGGTTGTATATCTACACTAGGTACACTAGGTAACTTGTGAGTGAAGTGCAGAACAAGTATATTTCGAGCTAAAAATGGTTCCTTCCTGATCAATATAGTAAATTTCAAAAGGAATAATTGAAACAAGAACGTGTTGAAATTTCCATAAACACATTGAAAATGTGTATGTACTTTTCATGAAACAATCACACAATGGTGCCATGGCGAAAATTTATTTCATGAAATTTAATTTCACTTTTCGAAAGTTTTCTTCAATTCAATTCAATCTTGCAAAGTTTCTACGATTAAAGTAGGTAAGATATATTCTATCATCTGAATATATCTTCTTGTTTCATGAAAAAGATCTAGAGTGGATCTCAACAAAGAATTATCCTGCTAGCAAAATGGAAAAGTTGCTCCGTGAAAAACTTAAAAATAACAACAGCAAGCGAAAAGGACAACGACACCTTATTTCATGGGCAGAAGCAATGCATATAAGGACAAACAAGAAAAAAAGAAGGCAGATGATAAAGGAGAATTGAATTACATAGTATGTAAGTCTGTGGAGACGTTGATAAAAATTATAAATGTTGAAAATTATATTGTATAGTATAGTAAAACTTGCGAGCCAATACTGTTTATGTATAAAATAGAAGTAGAGGGTTTAAATTTTACAATTTTACAATTTTTTAAATTTTACAACGAAAGCTTGATGCTGAAATATTTTGCTCAATGTGTTTTTATTTCTAAATATATACAGTATTAGGATATGGTTATTAGAATTAGGTAACATACTATATTTTTATCTCAAAATATAAGTCAATTTATTTGCAGATTTTTTTGGCTTGGTATTCCAAAAAAATTTGTTTGTTATTCTGAATTTTGGATAGTGAAACATACTCCAATACGTTTTTGTTGATACATGTTGTGTCATCATACTTTATTTTCTACTTTTTTAGATTTGAAGGAACACATTCAATTAGCATTGGATTTTTTGGGTAAAATGCCGCCATCACAAAACAGTTCTCAACTATCATGGGTAGACTTCATGAAATGTTATAACACCATTGCGGAGACATTGGTGTACCTCGTGTTGAGGAGAAGTCTGGCGAAGACAGTGGCTTCGATTTCCCATGGATGAAAAATACCGGAATTGATGGTAAGTAGAATTGTTGTTACATTTCTTGACACTTCATATGTCATGATTTTACACTCATTGTGAAAACATTCGGATTGAGGTACTGTAGGGTTTAAAAAATAGTGGCAACAACGAAAATGAGCTGTTGAAAAGATGTGAAGAAGAAGTCGGCATACTCAAAAAAGAAATGTCTAGCTACTTGCTTTTTTACAAAGATATTATGGAATAATTGGAAAATGAGATAGATGTCAATAGCTCTTTTATGCGAATGAGGTATGGTGAATGCTTCTTTTGCCTAATTGTGCTAGTTTATATTTATTTTTTTGGTTTTGTCAAATGTACAGGATTCTTCTTTATTGTGTGCTTCTGATTGGGATATCTTGACAACAGCTGTTGCAGTTTTAAAAACTTAGGATTAGATATGGTTTCTCAAATGCTTCGCTATGACATTTTTTTTATATTTCAGTGCTTACCAATGGAGAAAAGGTTAATCCTGAAGAGAGGCATGGACTTAGCGGAAAGGCAACTGTTGGAAGGGTGTGGAATTGCGGGTGTTATTGCCATTGATCAAAACATATCTGCTATAAACAATGAAGATGATTTGAGCGACAAAAACAGTGACAGTGAAAAAGATTTTTCCCTGTCCGGCTCAGACAGTGACCCGGAATAATGTAGCTTTTATCGTCTGTATTTAATATTTGAACCACCATAGCTCTTTTCCGGGATTACATATTTTTGTAAGATTTCGTATCGTATCTGAAATCTTGTTTAAACGGGCTTTTTCCTCCTTTGTTTCCTCCTTCTCCTTCTCACTCATTCCACACAGTATGTTCTATTGTTTGTAATCAATTTATATTATCAACTTGTGTCAAGTCATTAAAGTATGTTTCTGAACTATAAAGGGAATAAAATAAATTGAATTTGTTCCGAAATCTTTTAGCCTGCAAGGACTTTTCATTCTACTTCAATTAAGAAGAGAAAAACTATTAGCTCTATACTATATTTCAACTATTTGTAGAATATATATTTTTCCCTTTTTAACAAGTAGTTAATTGCTTCTTAGAATAATACAAGACGTATAGTATACGCAAAACTAGCACACCTCATACGTGACACTGTATTATATATATTCATTTGTGGAAATAAATTGAAATCAATCACAATGGGCTATCAAACGGAAAGTGAATGTTTCAAAATATCATTCCCGGCATGCTATGTAATATATTAAAAAGGATAGCCACAAGCTTGATCATATTTGTTTTGAAGTAATCATATAAAAAACTTCCTATACTAACAAAAAGCAATATATAAAGAAGTAGCAATCTTCTTGTGAAACATTCTGTGATGCCAGGATGCTAATGGTTTTGACTTTCGTAGTGCATGAGCATATTTTTAGAAAAAAATAATTATTTGAGGAAACTACAAAGAAATTTTGAGTTACTGTCAGTACATTCATATACATTATGAGAACCATCACAAAACCATTCAATAAATCTGAAAGTATAACTCATAGCTTTCAGTCTGTGAAATACAAAAACACCACTAGATTTTATCAAGAAACTACAACTACAAACTACAATCGTTCAATATATATTAACAATTGTTTCACAAAAAACGGATTCTTCTATATTCGAAAGCAAAACAGATTAATTCTTAACGAAGACGGCGTGATACATATTTGCCTAAACTTCGTTGCGGTATATGTTAAGAAGTTTTAATGTTGTGAAACAAAAAAAGATTTCGTTCAACCAAGAGATAATTGGTATATGCAAAAGTATTCAGGTCTTAATTCATCGAAACAAGACAAGTAGAGTTCGTATATGTGACAATACCTTAGACACATTTCATTTTCCGGCCAAAATTAAGCGAAACGAGAGAAACATGGAGCGCTTAACTGATAATGCCATAGACAAGTGCTGACTTCGGTGATTTTTGTTCTGAAATTTCATTTCATTGTCAAAATTGAACGAAAAAAGAGAAACATGGAGCGTTTAACTGATACTATCATAGACAAGCGCCAAATTCGGTAACTTTTGTTCAGAAATTTTATTTTCCGGCCAAAATTGAATGCTACAAAAGCATTATTCTAAATGGTTATGTAAGGCCCAATTCACCAAAACAACTGAACCTGTTATGTATAGATTGCTTCTAGAAACATGACCATTTCCCTGAATTTTTATCAATGGCCTAGCTCACCGAAACAACCAAATCTATTATGTACGGATTGCTTCTAGAAACAGGAGCTTTTTCCTGAATGTTTATCAATGGTTCAATTTACCGAAATCACCGAATCTGTGATGTACGGATTGCTTCTAGAAACAGGAGCTTTTTCCTGAATGTTTATCAATGGCTCAATTTACCGAAATAACCGAATCTGTGATGTATGGATTGCTTCTAGAAACAGGAGCTTTTTCCTGAATGTTTATCAATGGCTCAATTTACCGAAATAACCGAATCTGTCATGTATGGATTGCTTCTAGAAACAGGAGCTTTTTCCTGAATGTTTATCAATGGCCCAATCCACCGAAACAACTGAATCTGAGATGTATGGATTGCTTCTAGAAACAGGAGCTCTTTCCTGAATGTTTGTCAAAGGTCTAATTTAATGAAACAACCGAATCTGTGATGTATGGATTGCTTCTAAAACAGGAGCTTTTTCTAAATTTTTATCAAAGGTCTAATTTACGGAAACAACCGTATCTCTTACGTAATACTGATCACTCGCCTTCACTAATGGTATTTGGAACATACATTGCTTGTGATGTATTCTGTAAGGCTCAAACAAACTGATCATGTATGGATAAACACTTTTCGATGCATTAGAGGCCATGGTGTGCATTCTAGGTATTTCAAACTCGTTGGGTGAGCACAGTAGAACACAAGATGTGAAATTGAAAAGGAATATTTAAGCGGGTCTGCTAAGTTTGCTTCTTTGTATGTGATATTATGATCAACACTAGCCAATCGCCCATCATGCCTTGTTTGCCTACTAACTACACTTGATTTACTGATAAAAAAGCTCTTTGTAGGATGTAAACATATCCAGATTTAGTTTCGTTTCACACAGTGTACGGATATCATGAATTGCGTTTGAACATATAAACCACATTGGAAAGCCTCATTTCCTATTTCCATGAAGTCTGTTGTAGTGTTTTTGCAAATGCCAAAAACTGTAGAGAAATGTTTAAAGTAACAATTTCTTCACCTGAAAAGTGTGAAGTATGGATGACATTACAGACCGATTGTTCAAGTTCCAGCTTAAAAGTACTGAAATTTCGACTGTTCTTTCGTAAAACAGAAACTAGACATTTAACAATCAAGATAAAACTTAACTTGTGAGGAATTCACGAATGATGTATAAATACTAGCGTCATAGTGACCACTCGTATTCACTCATGGTATTTAGGACATACATTGCTTGTAATGTATTCTGTAAGGCTCAAACAAACTGATCATGTATGGATGAACACTTTTTTCTGTATTGGGGCGCCATGGTGTGCATTCTAGGTATTTCAAACTCGTTGGGTGAGCACAGTAGAACACAAGATGTGAAATTGAAAAGGAATATTTAAGCGGGTCTGCTAAATTGCTTCTTTGTATGTGATATTCTGATGAACACTGGCGAATCGCCCTTTATGCCTTGTTTATCTACCAACTACAATTTATTTGCTGATAAAAAGCTCTTTGTGGGAACATGTCCAGATTTTATTTCGTTTTTATATAGTGCGAGACCATTATGGCGATGGTAGTCTTTTGAACGCCCTTTTCGCCAGTTCACTTTGACTGAATAGTTAGAATATTTTTTGAAACTATTTGTATGAAGCTTTACTGCTGTAAGCCCCTGCGTTTTTTAACCATAGTCTTGGCTCTGTGAATAATTATTTTTTTTGTAAATAGAGTTTGTACAGTGATGAATTGTAATTGGCTTTTTAGTCACATTCTAAAAGTGGATGACTATGTTGCACAACACTAGAAAAAGACACCGTACCACACTCTACTACAAAGAAATGCATCCGTACTTTGGTTTTATGCAAAGAAATACGCTTTACTACAGACAGGTACGCTTTACTATGCTCTACCACGGCCTACCACACTCTACTACAGGCTACTACGCTCTACTACAGGCTACTACACTCTACTAGAGATAAATACGCCGTACTACAGTCTACTACACTCTACTACATAGAAATACGCTATACTACGCTCTACTACAGCCTACCACACTCTACTACAGGCTACTACGCTCTATACAGGCTACTACACTCTACTACAGATAAATACGCCGTACTACAGTCTACTACACTCTACTACATAGAAATACGCTATACTACGCTCTACTAGGCTCTACTACAGGCTACTACACTCTTCTACAGAGAAATAGGCTCTACTACAGAGAAATACGCTCTACTACGCTCTACTACAAGCTACTACACTCTACTACAAGCTACTACACTATACTACAGGCTACTACACTCTACTACAGAGAAATACGCTCTACTACAGTCTACTACACTCTACTACAGGCTACTACAGAGAAATACGCCTTACTACAGAGAAATACACTCTACTACAGAGAAATACGCTCTACTACAAGCTACTACACTCTACTACAGGCTACTACACTCTACTACAGAGAAATACGCTCTACTACAGAGAAATACGCTCTACTACAGAAAAATACGCTCTACTACGCTCTACTACAGGCTACTACACTCTACTACAAGCTACTACACTCTACTACAGGCTACTACACTCTACTACAGAGAAATACGCTCTACTACGCTCTACTACAGGCTACTACACTCTACTAGAGATAAATACGCCGTACTACAGTCTACTACACTCTACTACATAGAAATACGCTATACTACGCTCTACTACAGCCTACCACACTCTACTACAGGCTACTACGCTCTATACAGGCTACTACACTCTACTACAGATAAATACGCCGTACTACAGTCTACTACAGTCTACTACACTCTACTACATAGAAATACGCTATACTACGCTCTACTAGGCTCTACTACAGGCTACTACACTCTTCTACAAAGAAATAGGCTCTACTACAGAGAAATACACTCTACTATGCTCTACTACAAGCTACTACACTCTACTACAAGCTACTACACTATACTACAGGCTACTACACTCTACTACAGAGAAATACGTTCTACTACAGTCTACTACACTCTACTACAGGCTACTACAGAGAAATACGCCTTACTACAGAGAAATACACTCTACTACAGAGAAATACGCTCTACTACAAGCTACTACACTCTACTACAGGCTACTACACTCTACTACAGAGAAATACGCTCTACTACAGAGAAATACGCTCTACTACAGAGAAATACGCTCTACTACGCTCTACTACAGGCTACTACACTCTACTACAAGCTACTACACTCTACTACAGCCTACTACACTCTACTACAAGCTACTACACTCTACTACAGGATACTACACTCTACTACAGAGAAATACGCTCTACTACGCTCTACTACAGGCTACTACACTCTACTACAGGCTACTACACGCTACTACAAGCTACTACACTTTACTACAAAGAAATACGCTCTACTACGGCCTGCTACAGGAAATAACGTACTGCTACACATCGCTACGAAAAATTACGCTTTACTACATTTTACTACAAGGAAAGAAAGGGCTTGCTACACTCGACAACAGACATTGATGAGCCGTGTGCTACATGGAGAATAGGAAATCATTATCTCCACAAGGCTTGGGAACGTACATAGGTCTAACGCATGTTGAATACGTTATCTCCTTCATATTCAGGAAGTAATACGTGGACGACTTATTACTACACTCGACAACAGACATTGATGAGCCTCACTACAGTGTGCTACATGAAAATACGCTCCATGCTACACTGTTGTTTAGAGTCTAGGCTATTGTGTGCTAAAGCGGGGCATATGGAGAATAGGAAATCATTATCTCCACAAGGCTTGGGAACGTACATAGGTCTAACGCATGTTGAATACGTTATCTCCTTTATATTCAGGAAGTAATACCGCTATTATTAAAAAGACTAGTCGATAAAACCCGTGGAAAAATCAACTTAGGCAGAGGAAAGGTCAGCACTGTCAAGTTCATATACATATAAAAAATTTTTTTAGAATTTTTGTCACCCGCGTAACATGTGAAGAGCTTGAAACTCAGATCAATATAATGTATATAAACATGTACATTATAGGAGAAAAGTTGAGGAGATATATTATACCTTTAAGTATTTTGACGTCAGCAGGGCCCCGTCAAGCACTATTTCTTTTTTCAGTAATTTGCTTACATGTTGCCTCTACTGTATAATGTCCTATTGGTTTTTCGGTCAGTTGCTCATAAAGTTGATCTTGTTAACTCATCACATGATTTTTTAACAAGAGCTCTAACAAATATATCACCTACAACATGTGTTTTTACTGAAACTATTTTCCTGCTAGTCAACATAGGATAAGCTTTCTGTTGCTGACCTAAACTACCTTCTTTTTTTTTAGAAAAGTAATCTTTAAATATAGATGCCGTAACTATTGGATACAATTCCTCTTTGGGACACAAGGGAGCTGAAATGGGAGGGATAAGATTGGGATCTAATGTTGTACCAAAACTTTCTTTGTTTAACTCTCAATTTTTCCGCCAGTGATGGGTATAATTTGAATTGTGCTCTTGTATTGTACCTTCTGTGGACAGGCCACGTTCCATAAGCCATTCTACACAATCTTTGTTTTCCATTATTACAAAAACAATTTGTAGAAATGTTAAACAGCAAATAACTATAATATAATGACTTAGAAGTGTGTACCAACGCTAGCTAAGTGTTTACCCTTTGCTGGAATTCTAAATTTTTTTTCCCTAAAAGCCACTTCGCTCGGGCCCAGACCTGCGCGATATGAAACTCTGTAATGTAATTACTTTGACGCGGCGGCTTATATTCAAGATGGCGATCGAATTTGCATGGAATTAGCTTAGTTGCTCTTGTTTGTTTTACCTTAGTACTCTCTAATCCGGCAAAAAGGGTTTCTTAAATACTAATTATTTTATATTCAAGTATTTAGAGATAAGTTGTGGGAAGCAAGCTTTAAATGATTTACAGAGATCGATGTTAATTTTTTTTTAATTGTATAAAACTGTTTTTAATTTTGCAGCAATGGTATATTAATTGTTTTGTGGTTGTCGTTGTTGTTTCAGGTGAGTGAATAATATGATTCCAGACAGATATGAAATTAACCTATTTTTTTTTATTTACAATGTAATCACCTCCCTGTTTTAAATAGAATAAGAAATCCTACACATCGCCTTATGGAAAAATCCATTTAGGCAGAAGAAAAATAGAGAAGATTTGACATTTGAATATTTGATGACGTCAGCAGTGACGCGTTCATATAAATAAAAATTATTTTTAGAAATTTGTTAATTCGTCGCATTTTGTGTAGAGTTTAAAACTCTGATGAAAATATTGTATAGGGTTATATGACTTTAGCGAATGGTTAAGGTGATAACCCTTTAAAATTTTGCTTCAAACACTGATCAAGATCATGTATAGGATCAGTTTTGACAAACGGTTGAAGATATATTGGCGTGGCAGGGTATTTCTTCATAATATCGTTTCTATGGGAACGAAATTATTCAGAATAATGTCATACAGTGAATGATATCATGTACGATGTGTGTCATTAGTGAGAGGGTATTTCTCAAGAATATGGTTTCTATTGGTGCATGGGTGCACACCCAACCTCACTGCTTGTATAGTTTAAAGTGAAAAGTCTTACCTTTGGTCTGCTTTAGGACTTTTGATGTGTCATTTCGCAGGAGAGTATTTAGCCCAATTATTATTTCTATTGGTGTATGGATGTGTATCCAACTTCAATGCTTGTTCAATTACATTGAAGAGACTTCCTATTGATTGGTTTGGTTTAGAAGTTTTGATGTGTCATTTCACGGGAGGGTATTTGTCAAAAATATCGTCTCTATTGTTTACCGATAGGTATAGAACAATACCGCCTGTTTAGTGCATAGCTTCTTGTGTCATTTGCAAAGGAGTACTTTACCAGAATAAGGTTTCTATTGGTGCATGGATGTGTATCCAACATCAATGCTTGGTCACAGCGTAAAGTCTTCATATTGATTTGTCTGCTTTAGAACTTTTGATGCTTCATTTCGCAGGAGGGTATTTGTCCAAAGTGTCTCTTTGTGTATGGATATGCATCTAACATCAGTGTTGGTTTGGTTTACATTGTGAAGTCTTCCCTTTGATTGGTCTGCTGTAGGACTTTTGATGTGTCGTTTCGCGGGAAAGTATTTAGCCATAATATTATTTCTATTGGTGTAGGGATGTGTACCCAACCTCAATGGTTGTTTATTTTACAGTGTAAGTCATAGTGTGAATTCCAAAAATTAGTTTTTTTGGTGCTACAGGCTCAGTTTTTAAAATTTCTAATTGATATTTTCCCACTTGATGTATAAAAAAATGGGGAATATGTAATCAAATTTTCAAGAGCTTTCTTGGATTAGATATTCCAATATCGCGATAATTACAATTTTATCTACTGCAGATTTGTGTTCAAGGTGTTCTTTCTTCTTATCAGCTTAAATTACCAACTGATAACTGAATTTTCGAAAACAAACGCCAGGAGCACTTTTTAATGGATTTTTCCATTGAAATATGACGTTTTATTTTAAACAAAAACGCCTCTACGAAGACACCATTTAAACTGCGCAACAACCCTCGGAAACTGTAATTACTTGTAGAATAATCACGAATTTGAAATGGATTACTGAAAAAATAATTTAAAGAGCAAGCATGGATTAGATATTCCGCACGGTGTTGTCCAAATTACACCCAGAATAGGAGACAGATTTTTCGTAACATGATCAGTTCCTTTTACAAACTAAGTCAAACTAAATACAACATGTTTATGCAACTTTATAATAGGAACAAAATAAACTAAAGCAGTTTAAGGAGCACTGTGAAAAGACTAATTCCATTAACACTGATTCCACAACTTCGTTATATTGACAACTTCTGTCCTGAGATTTTCAGTTTTTATTTTGCTATATGAAGATGCCTCAGTATGTCATTTTTGCCAAATTACGTCTTTGAGACACTTTGAAAACGCCACCGAGAAACGAATTCCATAACTAAGAGCGTTCAAGGATTGAAAGAATTCCAATAAAAATTAGCAACCTGAGTTGTAATCTTACAATGGTATTTAATTTGAGTAGATGTTTTCTGATCGATGGTTTAAAAAATTATTCTCCTCTTTAAGAGAAGAATAATTCGTTCTAGAAGGCTCCTTTAATTGATGTTACTCCCCTTAAGTGTTATAGTTGGAAGTCCGATAAACATTGATGGATAGTGATTTTTCCCTCCATATTCTATAAAATGGGAGAGGTTATCAGAATTTAAAAATCAAGAAAATCGGTGGAATATTTTCAGCTTTTTTACTCAGATCCTAACTTCAATGGAATATCAAATCCACGGAGACTCTTTAAATGGGATAAATTTTATACTTATGCCTTTTTGGAACACCCTTGTTCCATGTAAATATAAGAATTTGAAAAATTTTACATCTTGCTCAAAAATATTGTCATTTTTCTTTTCACCTAAGTTTTGACTTTTAATTTGGAATTCTTCCATATCTGTTAAAAAAGTATTTTTTCTTTTTCCTAATGATCCGTTATATTACTGACATGCCTTCTACAGAATTTCAGCCTAAGAGCCTTTACGGATAAAAAGTTATGACCTGTGGAATTTTCACTACAAACAACAATGGAATAATTTCATCCTAAAAGGCTCTAATCTTTAATGTGCTATAGCTTCTCTACGGCACTAGCTTCTTGAGTCGGACAAAAATCATTGGAATATTTTAATTTTTATGCATCTAAGAGATTTATTTGATTTAAGAACTAATCAAGTTATACTATTGAAATACTGCCCCGAAAAAAAGAGATAAAATTTACATTTTCGCACGGTCTAAAATAAACACACACGTAAAGACTTTGCATTGATTGGCCTGCTTTAGGACTTTTGATACGTCATTTTCAGGGAGGATACTTGTTTCTACTGCTGTATGGATAAGTACATAACAGTAACGCCTGGTAAATGTATAGAATAATGCCTTGTCTCAGATTGGCATTTTTTAGGACTTGTGATATGTAATTTCGCGGGGGGTATTAGTCCAAAATATCTTTTCTATTGGTTATCGATGGGCATAGAACACTACCGCCTGTTCAATATATTGTACAAAAACGTCTCTTTATAGGGCCGTTTTAATGTATTATGAAGGTATTATGCAGTATTATGCGCTATTACGTTGCTTATGGCCATCGACAGAAAAAATATGAATTTGTTATGGAACGAGAGAGAGTATTATGAAGGTATTACGCAGTATTATGCGATATTACGTTGGTTATGGCCTATCGACAGAAAAAATATGTATTTTTATGTATTATGAAGGTATTATGCAGTATTATGCGATATTACGTTGATTATGGCCATCGACAGAAAAAATATGTATTTGTTATGGAACGATAGAGAGTATTATGAAGGTATTATGCAGTATTATGCGATATTACGTTGGTTATGGCCATCGACAGAAAAAATATGTATTTGTTATGGAACGATAGAGAGTATTATGAAGGTATTATGCAGTATTATGCGATATTACGTTGGTTATGGCCTATCGACAGAAAAAATATGTATTTTTTATGTATTATGAAGGTATTATGCAGTATTATGCGATATTACGTTGATTATGGCCATCGACAGAAAAAATATGTATTTGTTATGGAACGATAGAGAGTATTATGAAGGTATTATGCAGTATTATGCGATATTACGTTGGTTATGGCCATCGACAGAAAAAATATGTATTTGTTATGTATTATGAAGGTATTATGCAGTATTATGCGATATTACGTTGATTATGGCCATCGACAGAAAAAATATGTATTTGTTCTGGAACGATAGAGAGTATTATGAAGGTATTATGCAGTATTATGCGATATTACGTTGATTATGGATTATTGACAGAAAAAATATGTATTTTTTATGTATTATGAAGGTATTATGCAGTATTATGCGATATTACGTTGGTTATGGCCTATCGACAGAAAAAATATGCATTTTTTATGGAACGATAGAGAGTATTATGAAGGTATTATGCAGTATTATGCGATATTACGTTGGTTATGGCCTATCGACAGAAAAAATATGTATTTTTTATGTATTATGAAGGTATTATGCAGTATTATGCGATATTACGTTGATTATGGATTATTGACAGAAAAAATATGTATTTTTTATGTATTATGAAGGTATTATGCAGTATTATGCGATATTACGTTGGTTATGGCCATCGACAGAAAAAATATGAATTTGTTATGGAACGATAGAGAGTATTATGAAGGTATTATGCAGTATTATGCGATATTACGTTGGTTATGGCCTATCGACAGAAAAAATATGTATTTTTTATGTATTATGAAGGTATTATGCAGTATTATGCTATATTACGTTGGTTATGGCCTATCGACAGAAAAAATATGTATTTTTTATGTATTATGAAGGTATTATGCAGTATTATGCGATATTACGTTGGTTATGGATTATTGACAGAAAAAATATGTATTTGTTATGGAACGATAGAGAGTATTATGAAGGTATTATGCAGTATTATGCGATATTACGTTGGTTATGGCCTATCGACAGAAAAAATATGTATTTTTTATGTATTATGAAGGTATTATGCAGTATTATGCGATATTACGTTGATTATGGCCATCGACAGAAAAAATATGTATTTGTTCTTGAACGATAGAGAGTATTATGAAGGTATTATGCAGTATTATGCAGTATTATGCGATATTACGTTGGTTATGGCCATCGACAGAAAAAATATGAATTTGTTATGGAACGATAGAGAGTATTATGAAGGTATTATGCAGTATTATGCGATATTACGTTGGTTATGGCCTATCGACAGAAAAAATATGTATTTTTTATGTATTATGAAGGTATTATGCAGTATTATGCGATATTACGTTGGTTATGGCCTATCGACAGAAAAAATATGTATTTTTTATGTATTATGAAGGTATTATGCAGTATTATGCGATATTACGTTGATTATGGCCATCGACAGAAAAAATATGTATTTGTTCTTGAACGATAGAGAGTATTATGAAGGTATTATGCAGTATTATGCAGTATTATGCGATATTACGTTGATTATGGCCATCGACAGAAAAAATATGTATTTGTTATGGAACGATAGAGAGTATTATGAAGGTATTATGCAGTATTATGCGATATTACGTTGGTTATGGCCATCGACATAAAAAATATGTATTTGTTATGGAACGATAGAGAGTATTATGAAGGTATTATGCAGTATTATGCGATATTACGTTGGTTATGGCCTATCGACAAAAAAAATATGTATTTTTTATGTATTATGAAGGTATTATGCAGTATTATGCTATATTACGTTGGTTATGGCCTATCGACAGAAAAAATATGTATTTTTTATGTATTATGAAGGTATTATGCAGTATTATGCGATATTACGTTGGTTATGGATTATTGACAGAAAAAATATGTATTTGTTATGGAACGATAGAGAGTATTATGAAGGTATTATGCAGTATTATGCAATATTACATTGGTTATGGCCTATCGACAGAAAAAATATGTATTTGTTATGTAGCGATAGAGAGTATTATGCAGTATTATGCAGTATTATGCGATATTACGTTGGTTATGGATTATTGACAGAAAAAATATGTATTTGTTATGTAGCGATAGAGAGTATGATGAAGGTATTATGCAGTATTATGCGATATTACGTTAGTTATGGCCATCGACAGAAAAAATATGTATTTGTTATGTATTATGAAGGTATTATGCAGTATTATGCGATATTACGTTGGTTATGGCCATCGACAGAAAAAATATGTATTTGTTATGTAGCGATAGAGAGTATGATGAAGGTATTATGCAGTATTATGCGATATTACGTTGGTTATGGATTATTGACAGAAAAAATATGTATTTGTTATGTAGCGATAGAGAGGATGTGGGACAATGAGGGTTCATCTGACGGGTCCATTTGGTTGGAGTACTGTGAATGAACGTCTGTCGGGTTTTTTTGTCGATAAAATATGAAGGGGTGCTAATTATGTTGTACGTCCTGCGTCGGGACCACTTAGCCCGGTGCTAAATGAAGTCATTGCCGACCGCCGTGAGTGTTTTCTTCGTCACTGGACAAGAAACTATAATGCATTTTTTTGTTTCTTATTCGAAAGTCTGTTGCATTATAAGCAGCAACATAGGGCCTCGTCTAGCTAGCGCAATGTTTTAAACTATAAAACGTCATATTCAAATTAGAACCCAGTCTTTTTTATTTTGACGCGCTTTTTTTCAAAACAAAGTTTTTATGGAGATAGGAACAGGGAATATAGGTATTTAGAAATAAATTCTTGTGTTTATGTGTTATTTTTCTGATTTTATAAGTTCAAATGCAAATATGTAGTCGAAAAAAAAAAATTCACATTTTTGAGGTTACTTCCCCTTTAAGCTCCAAAATGATATTAAATCAATGTAAAACCATAGTTGAAAGACTAAGATAAGGACTAAATACATACATTAAAATCCACGACAAGTAACCAGAGTAACCATCCAACATCCAACACATGTGGGATAAGACTATAATGGCAGAAAAAATCAGTCAAACTTTTGTACGGAAAGCGAAATATGCGCCTTTTGCACAAAAATGAATTAACGGCGCGCCATTAAACAACTTTTCGTTCCTGAAGTTTCGTTTCCAAACACTAGCCACCTAAGGTGTGAGTCGGTAACTTGTACAGGAATATGAAATACGTTTATCTTAAGCTAGACTTAACTACACTATAATAAATACAACATTATGAGCACTAGATCTTTAGACATTCTTTTAAAAATCAATGTCAACCCACTTTATAAATAAAATTTTTACCGCCTCGGCTAGTTTCTCATGTAATCTCGCACATGAATTGGCTCCGTGTAAAATATTTACCAATGTGTTCATTTTTTATTCCGAGACGAAGAAAGGCTAAACCAAACACACATTCCTGCGGAAAACTTTAGGTTTACAACGTACAGTCACTACACAGTTGCTTAACAAGAGGTACGAGCACTGCCTCAAAATAAAACAAAAACTGAACCTTCGCTCATCCATCTAGAGTATCAGTTATAGGGAGGAGTGTTCCGAAAAAGACGTTCAGAGTACAAGAACACAGGCGAAGTACAGGACTCCTGGACGGGAAACAAGAAAAATAGAATATAAATAGAATATATGCTCCCATGATAGACTTGTTGATAGAAAATTTGAAGTGCCAATGTTGTAGAAAAACCAAACAACAGCCCTCATAATCAACATACCTGCAACGGAAAGGCGATTTGCAATACCTGTGAGAAGAAAGAAATGTTACTGAAGAGGAGGTATATAGTGATCGTATACACCTACATATCGAAGGACTACGTACGGAAATTGTCCCTATATTAGTTGAATTAAGAAATCAGTCGAACATATTATCTACCTCACCCAGTATTTAACGTAAATAAGCGTAGGAAGGTGAGGGCAGTGTTTAATGCTGCCGCAAAATGAAAAGGTTACAGCTTGAGCGATGCGTTGCTATCAAGACGTGACTCGATAAACAGTTTAATTGGAGTCTCACTACACTTTCGCTCTCATCAGTTTGCTATCGCTGGGGATAACGAAAAGATATTTCTTCAGTTCAGAGTGACACCGACGAGTGCTGACTCAAGAAGATTCCTATTCAAGGAAAATGCATTCAGCGATGATGTTTCGCATATTTCCCAAATGCTCGTCACATATTTGGAGTCAAAGACTCACCATTTTGCGTTAGTTGCGTATTAAAGGAATATGAGAGGAATTTTCAACACAGTGAGCTCAGTGTTTGACCTTCTCGGTTTTTAATGCCATAGACTGTTAAATCAAAACTTATTCTTCAGTAAATGTGGAGAAGGAAGGCAGCTGGGATTAAAAGATACCGAAGGATCTTGAAATTGTATAGAAAAATGATTAAATAAAATAAGCTCCTTAAATACGTTTAAGGAGCATACTCGGTGGTACAACTTCAATAGAGGACGTATTGCTAACTTACAACTACACGTCATGGGGGGATGCTTCAGAGATACCTATTAGTTGAAACAAATCAGTGTTACTGGATTGTACATGGTAGAACTGTTGTAAAAAGAGTAATTAACAGCTGTTTTTATTGTCAAAGATAACAGCGAAATCAAACGCTCCAATCATGGCAGACATTCCATCTATTCGAGTTGGGTTTAAACAACCGCTATTTACAAACACTAGAATCAAACAGTTTCATAAATTCACTCAAAAGATTAATTAATGGGAGAGGAAAAAACGAACGTATTCATATCGGATTGCAGCTCCAACTTCAATGGACCTTTAAAGAGTTCAGAGAAACACTTAAAGGTTTAGATCAGTGCGTGATAAATAAAAAAAACCTGAAACTTGGGATCAATTGGGGTTTTAACCCACCAGTCTCATCACAGAGTTTGGGAACAAATTGTACGTTTAGTAAAGGTGGCATCATACAGAATACAGTCCTGACAGACTTTCAACTACTCATTATTCTTACCGAGGTTGAAAATATCGTTAATAATCGTCCATTGACACAATCTAGTGATGATCGACAACTTTGAAGCGCTGGTTTTAAATATTTTCCTTAAAGGAACACAGCAACCGAAGTAATTAGGTGATACATGCAAGAGAAAGTGTCAACAAGTACAAATATCGACGACTCACTTATGTACTCGTTGGGTTAGAATATTTGCTAGCCCTCAGTAAAAAAAAAAAAAGATTTGAAAGTTGTAGTCGAAGAAACCCACGATCACCCACGATCAAATAGGCCGCTCGTTATCCTTACGGAGCTCTTATCAGGCGATGATTTGCGTACCACAGTTGCAAAAATTATGACTAAATATGGTATTTGCACAAGAAATGTAGCGAAATTGTACAGAATAAAAGCAAAGCTTATTCCGAGGAATAAGACAACATAGTAAAGAACAAATGGGACCCCGCGATGGAGCGCAATATTCATGTGCAGCTCACCCCAAGAGATTGACGGAAATTGTAAAAGGATGTGCTTGCGCCTAAAGGGCAGTCTTGCAGAGGAACTAGAACTGTACACGCATGGTCGTGTATGAATCCGTATAAATCATATGTGGTCATATATCGTAACTATTCGTATTTATTTTTCGTTACGTAATATTCGTGTTGTTACACGGTACACTAGTTCTAGTATTACCGTTTATACCCCGTGCAACAACTCCCACCCTTCCTCAAAAGTTGATTAACCATCAGAGCTGAAACAAGTTAAAGAGAAGCTCGCCCACCCACCTCTTAAAAAGCTGTAAAATATAATAAGGTAATTGCTGAAAATAGGTAAATAAAACCAACCTCATTTGGCGACAAGGTGCTGAAGAGTTTTTGTCCTGGATAGGGAAAATCTCTAAGTAAAACTTGCACTTAAGAGGTGAATTACTTCTCATTGCTTGTTGTCTCTTTATATTACCTTATTCCATGAAATTAACGAGTCATGAAATTAACGCGGTTTTTCAAAATTCGCGTTAATTTAATGAGCGTTAATTTAATGCAGTGTTATAATTTAAAGACTGGTAATTTCATGACTCGTTAATTTAAATACCGTAAATTTGGTGACTTTTTACAAATTTTCTACTAGTTCCTCCTCATCGAACGATAGCTCAACGGTATTCTCTTTTTCAGCGATCTTATTTAAAATAATTTTTGTATAATCTTCATACTCTGATCCAAAGTGGAAAATTAACTGAAAGCACTTTTTCTTCCAGAATTTTTAAATATTTAACATTGTAACATTTCCAAACAACAAAAACCTATATTTCGATTTCCAAACCGCCTTGTAATAGAGGAGACCGCTTTACTACCGTGGATTCGACTGTTGCCGTAATTTTTGCTTCGTGTGATACCGCATATTCTCAAATTCGTGTTAATTAAATGCATTTTTGAAACCAACCTTGCTCAACCGCGTTAATTAAATGCCTTTTTCAAAATAATTTCATTGAACCGCGTTAATTTCATGACCGTTAATTTAATTCGCGTTAATTTCTTGACTCGTTAATTTCATGGAATAAGGTATGTACATATATTTTTTGATGACGCAAAAAATTGTAACGATTCTGAAAGAGTGTAATAAAAATGTGATATTACGATAAAAATAATGCTTACTGAAAATAATGTTATTTTATATTGCTGTATATAGGTGGTTGAGTTGAAAATACTTAAAAGTCATTTAAATCGCACTACTTGTTTGTCGTTCACAGCAGTCCCCCATTTTTAACGTATAGCTTAAAGCAGAATACTGTATTTACTCTATTATTCCTGCCACGAACTGAACCTTTACTTGTGGAAATAAAGGCAGTTTACTTCAGAATCAAAAATACGGTTCGTAAAAAATTACCTTAGCAACGGCCTTGCGCAAATATAGATGTGCTAGAAAATTTCGCGAGTACGTAGTTTTCTAAATGCATACAAAGAAGAATTAGTATTACTTCCTATTAAAGAAATTCAGTAAGTTTTCAAAAGAGATGATGCGTAAAAAGGATAAAAACAAGAGTGGGTTTAGCACCAATCTTTTCCATGAATAAAATATGCAACACAAGCAACTTATGCTTGTGAACTGACTTAATATCGGAAATATCAGAGAACGACAGAACAGTATAAACTGGATAGAAATACATAGTAATCTTGCATATAAGATTTTAGGAAAGGGGGAATTTTTTTCCAAACCATACCAAAATGACGGGTTTAATATACAGGCAGGAATATTAGAGATCCCCATTCACATGGCATGGGCAGACCGAGATAGTGAGATAGTGGGATCAGAAACCCTTTAAATTATGCTCACGATGGGTAGAAATCTACAGACAACTAAACCGAATGTCAATGGTTCTCGTCAAATGGGTTTGTGATAGATAACAGAGGGTTTTTTAGCAGCAGATATCAGTTCTAATGAAAATAATTATTTTACCCTTGTAAGGTCGTAAGAATTAATATGGTCAATCAATTCAAGTTTTTGGCTGTTTTCTTTCAAATCAATTAACTTAAATCTTACCAAAAAATACTGGGAAGTGTTTTATACACTCAATTTATGACTGCTTGTACTTTAGTTTTAAAATACAAATATAACATGAAGCAATGCTACTTTGTGTATTGCACTACTGTGAACTGGATTCAATCCACGGCCTTCAAAACTGCGAGCAGCAGGGATGCTTTCTGTTATAATCTAGTACTGGTCCGTGGAAAATTCATGGGAATTTACCACGTGAAGAATCCACGGGAATTCATGAGTTGATTTGCGCATTGTTTTTGGCTCATAAAAAATAGAAAAAAATCCATGAAGTGGTGCCGGTTGGTAAATGAAAATGTTAAGGGGAGATATATATTACTATGATTATAAGTGCGTTTATAATGGCGCTCTACATTACAAATCTTCCGGTTTTTAAATTGGCTCACAAACAGCCAGCGTACATTCTAATGCAGGCAAAATAAAATATCATGAGAAATTTGAATGTAATTTGTGTCTTATAACACTTTAAACAGTACATCATAACAGTATGTTGGTTTAAAATTATTCTTTGGTTCCAATCTGTATGGTGCCAGTTTCATAGAGATCAACTCAGCTTTCTTTTCTTTCATTATCTTGCCATGCCAATTCATATAATCCATCGTGTAGTTAGGGTCATGCAGTGTGTAAAATATATAACCACCAGGCTTGACTATACGTGTCAACTCAAATAACGTTTCCAGTGGAATATGACCTGCGACGTAGCATCCACTAGAAACAGCAATGTCGTAAGTATTCTCTTCAATACCTGGTGTTGGATTGGTTGTCAATGGCACTAAAATACACCAATTGTCTTATGCATACACATGACAGCCTCATTTGTAGCATTTCTTGCATGAGCGTCATAAAAGCAAACTGCCCTGGGAATGATATAGACAGATTTAAAGTTATTGCTAATACCAATTCATAAAGCAAAGGTGATAATACCCTGCACAAACTGCAAAAGATCATTTTCACAAAAAATTCGACAGTGCTCCAAAATAATAGCCAGAAACAGGATTAAACAAATAATGGATCACAATTCACGAAATATACTTGAGTATTCTTAGTTGCTTTATTTATCTTAGAAGAATATGGTTTGGTTGGTCCTAAAACTTTCCAAACCGCTGGAATAAGTATTGTTAAAGTTGGGGAAAGGTATTCAGAAAATAAAAATAGGTACCTTTGTACAATTTATTGTAACATTTCGTCTCTCTACACTTCTCCAGCAACTTTTCCGATATATCTAATCCATCGATATTTTTAAATCCCTCTTTAACAAGAGATTTTCCAAGATTTCCATTACCACATCCAACATCTAAAATTTTTTTTTGTGTTAAATGTTTATGCTCTAGAAATACGGCTAAATCTTTTGCGAGTCTTTTGAATGCTTCACATTTAAGGATAGAACTCACTTTATCATACATGGATGAAACATTATCATAAACTTCTGATAAATTTTGTGTATTCGAATTTAAACTTTTATAAAAGTCTAAAACTAATTTCTTGTCCTCGTCACTCACAACGTAATCCTCCATACTTGCGTCTATTGTTCAAAGGTTGAATGTGATTTTATTTTAATGTGCTTTAATGCTAATGTTTGGTTTTAGATAAAAATAATTAAAAACACGTTACTTTTTAAATGAGCTTTCAGATGTAATAATAGACGTATTTTTTATTCAAAAGGGTTGCGCCGCAGTTTTATTTCGGAAAATTTCCGCAAAACCCGATTTTTAAGGATTTTGTTTTGGTTGCACGCAGCTTAATTTAATCATTGGTAGAACTCGAAAAAAACGGAGACAAGCTATTTTGGTTTGGAAGGGAAAGTGTCAGGTTTGTGTCTCCTTTTAACCTTTTTCTCTTCTAAATACTTTGTATCTATAGGAATATTTATTTTCTGTATGTTTTGACATATTAAGATGATTATATCATCACAATTTCTAGTCATGTATAAATCTTAAAGAAACCAATTTTAGGAGTTTGACTATAAACGTAGCTGTCCTGGCAACATAATGCTATAGCTAGACTTATTAATTTCTATTCTTTTAAAGTTTCTATTCAGTTTGTTATATTATTATTTATTTTTTTGTTGGAGTTGTTAGCTACCTCCTGGATAAAAAGTGAAAGTGCAAAATGCAGTTTGGCTAAACAAAATTCTTAAGCAGTAATGCTGATGCTAAATGCAGTTAGCTAGCTACACCTTATATTACTGTCATGAAAACTTATTGTACAAAATATAATCACTGAGTGATCTTTTAGCTGGACGGTGTAAAGGCGACCTGTTTCTTGTGTTTTATTTAGACCGAAGTAGCGATAAAGGGTATTGCGCCTATACACATGTACGACATTGTTTACCTGTACTAAGCGCTCAGCCAAGTGTTAACAACTAGCTGTTTTCTGTGTTTTTATTTAAACCGAAGCTGCAGTAAAGTTTTTTTGAAAAGGGTATTACGCCTATACGAATGTGCAACACGGTTTACCTGTACTAAGCGCTCAAACCGGTGTCAATTTTGAACTTTCAGGGAAACTTACTTCGCATAATAAAATAATATTGGCTGATTCTTCTTGCTATGATGGGGTAACGCCGGGGTTGTTATTTCAGCTTAAGTTGCAGGAAGGTTATTTTTTGAAATATATATTACACCTGAAACATATAATGTTGTGTGCGCTTCACTTGATTTACGACATACTGCGTACCTGTACTAAAACGCTCCACTAATGTGTGGCCCAGTTTTTATGACTCTTATTAAGCGCTTAACCTGGCGCTCAACGCCGGGACCACAACATCTACTTGTGGCTTAACCTGACGTTTCGACACTGGGTTCCCGGCTAGTAAAACATAAAGTGCTAAACAATGAAATGAATCGACAATTAGTTATGTTGTACAAAATAGTCCATCGTATAACATTCAAAAATCGCGGGGTTTTCTTGTGTTAAAAAACGAACAAATCATGTAGTAAAATATAACCGGTCAATTACAATCCGGTCTATTCAAACTTGGAATAGACCGGTTTGAGATTTGAAATTGACCAGTTACGGATAAATAACACGTTGATCACTAAATCGGTTTCACTGTTATATTTTTAGTTATATAACTATAAACATAAAGAGTCATAATAATTGATAAAATATTTCACTTAAGGTATTAAAATTGGAAGTTAGCGCGAGTTCTTCATGCCCCTCCCCTTGCTAAATATAGGATGAAATTAACTTCGGCTCGTTTTTGATCCTCAAAAATTTAGACGAATTATGCAGCTTTCCTTGTGGTACCAATCAAATGTTTTAACGAGCGCTGCAAAGGTTAAAACAGTTTCACAAATAACATTTCATTGTACTAACGGTACCACTCCGTTTGTTTTTCAACAGTTTCGTCACACATTCGTACCAACATGAATTTAGCGATAACCTCTCGATATTACTGAGTTCCGGTGAAAGGATTGGTGGAGGAACCCGAGTGAAATGGTTTCGAACTTTGGCATTTTAATTGTGATAAATGAGAGCTTGCAACGGCGAGAAATAACATTCTTTAAAACTTTGCAGGATTGCCTAAACTCCAACGTTTTGTCTGAGTTAACATTGAGCAGAAAAAAAAGACATTAAGGATTTTAATCCAAACATTGTATAAACGGAGACACGTTTAGATGTGGCAACAATTCTTATCAGGAGATCTTTTGGCTTCGACGGTAGTTAAAATTTCTTTAACCCTATTATGCCAGGGGTGCAGGGCACAAGCTATCAGGAGAGGGGGCAGGGCACAAGCTCTCTGCGGCCTTTAGATTAGACATATTACATTAGACTTTTGTTGTGATTAAGTGCCGAAATTTTGTGACATTTTCATTTGTGAGACGAAGGGTAATTTTTGTGAATTTTTGAAAAAGTCTGACATTAAGAGAGTTGTAGCATATTGTATGTCTTATATAATATTTATTACAAGTATATTTTGTCACCCATGTAGTTAGTAAAGAGGACATGTATGGGTACTGGGGATAAAATACAAACCTGATTTGAAGGAATTAATAATCCAGAAGAAATGACGTCATTTCTGATTGCAATGACGTTATTATATTGTTTTCCTTCGAACATCTCTAAACGCAATGTTCTACACCAAGTTTAATGACATAAGCTTCAATCATACACGTTTCCCGAATTTACATGTTTTTTTATTAATTTTATAATTTTGATGTTTAGACTTTAAGATCATATTCAGCATCATTCTTAATTTTCGACTTGTACTAATAAGCCTCGGTTTCAAGCAGAGATCAATTAACACAAAATTAAAAGAGGTTGTTTGTTTGCTGTATGAATCTGAAGATGTCAAATTTTATCTAATTTCAGGTGAGGATTTCAAAAATCACGTTCATTTTGTTCAAAAAATTTGAGAAATTGCAGCAAAACCTCAAAGAAAACTAATTCAGGAAAAGTGTATTCTGGAAAAATGAGGTCTTTTTAACTGTATCATTATGTAACAAATGACGTCATTTAAACTTATCTTTTTATTCATAAAATTCATAAAATGATCAAGGTTGTAGGTTAGCAACACGTACATATTAAAGTATATATATGAAAATGGGGCAAATGGCCCTATTTTTAGGTATACGTGACGGTCACTTCTGATTTCCGTGACGTCACGAAATACTTTTTCTTACGTTAATAGTGTGGAACCTATGACCCGTGGGGCACCCCACCAAGAGTTACACGGGCCAAAAAATGTCCAGATATAATAGGCTTAAGAAACTCAACGCACTTAAACTGCAAATTAATGTAATGATGTGTGCACCAGAGCTTGTTCCTCTTTTTTGTTTTGCTAAGGATCAAAATTTCAGCTCCCACCTCATTTTTTGTGATAACCTTCAGGGGCGGATCTAGGATTTATTTCTGGTTAGGCAAAATATGATAGATTTTGGCGGAAGCGAAGGGTTGTGGTATTGTACGCGGTATAAGCGTGTGTTTTGTGCTTTGAGCTGAAATCTTTACAAAAGTAAGGTTTTCAGTTATAAAGTCCTTCCTAGATAAGAAACTAAAATAAAAGTACTTGATAAGGGGAACAATAAAACCGCCGCGGTTTTAACACTTGTATCCTTGTTAAACATGATGCGAATGGGAAATGCGTCCTTTTAGTAAATTAGACTCGAAACAAAGTTGCCATAGTTCCTTTGAATAAAATACAGCACTGGTATCATCTAAGAATCTTTTTTACGTTTTACGTATTTAATTCGAGTGCGAGTAATCGCCGGGTTACAAATTCGGTAAGTTGGGGAGTTCTGTTATTTCAAAATATACAATAAGTTTAATAGCTAGCAATACAAAAAAAAATTAGTTACATTACAAGACAAAGAATAGATACAGTCAACAGTAGTGCAACGTAGAAATATTGTTTTGGAAAATTACAGCCAGTGTTAACAACCTGCAAATGTAAAAAGAAATGCAGCAAATAAAAGGAAAGAAGGTTTTCCAGTAGACTTACAGTGTAATATAGCAACACATAATAAATGTCTACAGTTTTTTGATATATTGCATACAGTCCTTCCTCACTAAACGTTAGACAAAATCTCAACAACAACAAAAAATCAGTCCTTTTAGCAACTGGCATGCTGTTTTATCATCAATACATCTTTATACAAAATTTTAAATCTCACATAGTATTCTGTCACAAATGTTTACATAAAATATATATAAAAAATAACAGCTTGTATGGTGTGTGACTAACTGGCAAAACTTTTTTTTGGCTAAAGTCAAATTAGAAATGCAAAAAAAAAAGTTTGAGTCATAATGAGTCATGTTAAAACAACAACAATCAATCTAACAGTTCATTTTATGTCAATTTTTGCACCAAATTTGCAACACAAAATACAAATTCTAAATAATATATACCAAATTCTCTTATTTAGGTCAATTGTATATCCATGGTCTCCCACAAAAATTTAATCAAAATTTAAAAGATGATAGGTTGACGACAAAATCAATGTTTGCAAAATTTAATTATTTTGGTATATCTATTGCATATCCCCTCTAAAACAATATTTTAATCCAAAATGCAAAAAAAAAAACAGTTTGCCACAAAAATTAGTTATTTTGATGATATTGCATACAATCTTTTCCCACAAAAGCTTCACAAAGTATAAAAAAATGAATGGTTCCAGGGAGTACTTCTGATTCAACAAAAATCAGTTTTCTTGACATTTTGCATGTTGCCCTTACCCATTAAATCTTACACAAAATGTCAAAAACTACGATTTGGAACGCATCAAATTTAAATCGAGAAAGATCAGTCATTTCGGTATATTGCACACAGAATCAAAAAATGTGAAAAAGCTACGTAAATTTTCCCCATAATGTCAAAAACCTCTGTCAAATAAGAATTTAAAAAAACACAGGTTTTTCAGTGTTAACTTGTAGTACTCCCTCAAAAAAGTTTAAACTTTTCTTAAATAACACGAAATGTTGCAACAACGACCTCTTCTTGTTGTTGTTTCTGAAGATAGCTTCGCCTCGTTAGCTGTCTTACTTTTTGATTATTGTCCTTTGTTCAAATAGTTAGTCGTTTCCTTACGGAAACATTATCAGATCTAGACAATTAGAATACCTAAATTTTCAGAATTTCCCCTTTTATGCTCTAAATTTAATTATCTCCATAATACTTCAACTATCTTCAACTATCACAATGTGCATTCTCCCCCGTTGGGTTTTTTTGCTTATAATATGTAATAATCCCGGTCATGCTAATAAAAAAAGACAGAGCGTGATAAACATTAATTATCATAATTATTAACCACGAGACAATGTTGTGATTTCTTCTTTCTGTTCCGTTTTGTTTTGTCTCTGGTCTCCCAAAACAATGGCGAAATTTTTTGATGCCATGTTTTACAAAGAAAAAACAAGCCAAGAATACGGCGTGAACGGAGCCTACCATAATAGCCATATTATCGAACTTCATCTCAGTGCTCATTTAAAGTTAAGGCCGTTTGTTTACCTACAGTTTCACACGAACATTTTGCGACGGCGCGATTATTAGACGGGAATAAAAGATCAACAAGATCGTTCAATATGGCGGCTAGAAAAAACAACAACAATAAATTCAAGATATTAAAGTACCATTATTTCCATTTCTAGTAAGTTTTATATCCTCAAATTTTCAGGAAAGTCATAACTCCGTTTGAATTTGAAATAAATAAAAAAAATGTATATGTTAATATTTTTCGAAAAGGGTGATAACGCGCCTTTAAAGGGGAATTAAGCCTCAAACTTAAATAGCATTATTTCGGTTAACATTATGTTCGTTTCCCAAATTCCGGTCAAAATTTTGAAAAATAAATATTATTTGGATTGATTTTAATATAAAACTTACCCCATCTATAAGCGAACGGTAAGCGCCATTTAAATTTTCTGAGGCACGGCTGATTCTGGAGACTGTTATACCGTGACGTATCTTACGCTGAAGAAGCATAGCTTGCGCTGAGGCAAGCAACGAGATATGGAAAATTTAAGCTCCTGCTCTGACTCTCTCCTATTTCTAGAATATTCAAGTGACTCTAGTGAAATGTCAGTAACAGGATGTTACATGAATAAGCCTGAATACTCTAAAGCAGAACTTGAAAAAGTGACTTATGAATCTAGTGATAGCGAAGAAGAAGACGAATTAAATTTAAGCAGACACTTGAAAATTTGCATTGGTGTACCTGTACATGTTGCGAACTCTCCTTATATACTAATAAGTAAGTCTTTCTTCAAAAAATATGTTTCTCGTAAATATTTCAAAGTCCATATTTCTAATAGCCACACAAAAATAAAACATTCTTTCTATCTTCTTATTTTCTCACTTTTCGCTTTATAATCTTACAGGTCCACGCGCTATGAAAATACACACCATCGCCATTCCTTAAATATCAATTAAAAAAAATGTGCCTCAAATAACAATTTGTTTTAAAGAAGTTTTGATGAATGAATAATTTCTTTTGAATATTTTATCTTTTATCCTGGTTTACACTATAACTTAAAGGGGAACTCCAGTAAAAATCACTTTTTTCTTTTTTGTTTTATACGTACTCAGAAAAGCATAAGAAATCAAAAGAAACTTACTTCACTTGTTTTCCTTATTTAAAATTGTTGTACTAGCCTTCGCATATTCAATTTTTTTCTCTTAAAAAAACAGACAGGCGCGATTTCATTTAGGACTGGACCCGATTATAAATAATAATGACATCACATCGTGCAGAAAGTTTAAGCGAGCGCAGAGAACGTTCATGTTAAGACCTATAGCTTTACATTTAAATCGCTTTTTGTATGTAATTTACGTTTAAATCTTTAAAAAATGGTTAGTTGCTCTGCGTTTCGTTGTACCAATCGATCAGAGAAGTGTAAAGAAGTCAGTTTTCACAGAATCCCGTCTGTAAAAAAGAAAAAAGAACTTAGACAAAAATGGCTAAACAAAATACGTCGTGCAGGTGATCTATCAAGCGATCAAAGTTTTTATATTTGTTTGTCGCACTTCACAGATAGTTCTTTTAAAAGAGATCTCCAGGAAATAAACTTCCATATTAAAATATATTCCAACTTCGTAAAAATGCCATTTTAGCTAGTGAACGCGATCAAAGTTTCTCATTTCTTCTCATTTCATTATTTGTACTTATATCCACAGAACACAACCAAATAACGTTTTGTACATTTTTATAATAAATAAAAGAACATTATACCAATTTCCAATACAAACACCGACAAAAAAGTTTTCTAGTTACACACATGTATCTCTCGTAGCGCTCAAGTTTCTATTGTTTGTTTTTCAAAAAAGAAGTTTTTTTGATGGAAGGACCCGCCGAATATTTTCAGGGGGTAAATGTGCCCATTTTCTTCAATCTTTGTTACTGTTAAGGCTGCATGTAATGCTGATAATGCAGTTTCTAAAACAGCTTTGTCAAAACAACCACTTATAAATCAGTAGCTTCTGCAACGCATTTATGACCTACCATAATCATAAGAATGATTTTTATTTATACAATATTAATACCCCCGTTTTACCAACTTATCACACGACACGAACATTATTCGATCTTTCGATCACGCTTTTCAATGGTCCTCCATCACGGAGAAACTTTCAACGTTACATAAAATTTGTTTGCATTTGTGCTTAAAAAAGCGCGTGCGGAGGAAAGATATTGCTGAACTGTGAAATAAAAATAAATTGGCTTGTAAAGTAAGAAAGATTTTTTACTGAAGCAAATGATAAAGTTTTTTGACGAAAAAGAAAATATTTTGCTAAGAACGTTGCTTTGAGTCAGTAAAAGACACCTCGT